>PVIU01006622.1:0-99617 GCA_004026605.1 Ondatra zibethicus
GACTGACAATGGGGACTGACTGAGAAGCCAATGATAATGGCACTGGGATTTGATTCTACTGCATGTACTGGCTTTTTGGGATCCTAGTCAGTTTGGATTCACACCTTCCTAGGCCTGGATGGAGGCGAGAGGGCCTTGGGCTTCCCACAGGGCAGGGTAACCTGCCCTCTCTTAGGACTGGAGGGGGAAAGGGGAGGGGGAGTGGGGAAGCGGGAGGGAAATGGGAGGAGCGGAGGAGGTGGAAATTTTGAATGGTACTATTTATAATGCAATAATAAAAAATTAAATGTGGAGAAAAAAAAGAGAACAGGGCATAGAGAAGTAGGCATGCAGAGTCTGTCCCCTGAAGTGCAACAGGTACCAGCTAAGGCAACTCTGGCCTGACTCTCCAAGTGTGTGGGGCAGGCAACAGAAGTCTCAGCCATTCTGAACCACCAGGCCTGAGTCTGGAGTCTGCATGACACCCCAAGTTTGCCCAAATATCATAGTCCTTTACCTCCTGGAGGCAGACACCCTAAGGTGCTGTTGTTCCTACTGCGAACCCATGATGCTTGACCAAGCATCCTCCGTGTCTGTCTCTACTGGCTCCATGGTATCCTTGCTCTGGTGGTTTAGTGCCTACTTGCTGGCTTTGACCCTGTAGGAGCAGTTCCCAAGGCCTTGCTGTTGTTCCCACAGGCGACAAGCCTGGATCCAGCCAACCCTCACTTCCCTAGCTTGTGAGTCCTCATTTACTGCCATACAATAACATCTCATCCTGCCGTGAGGAGCCCTTTCCAAGCTTTTGTGCCTAACTTTTGTGACAGTCACAGCACAAAGCAGGTGAAGGAAGCTCTCTGTTTCAACTTGTTGGAATGCTGTAATGTTCTTTCAATGGCATCTCTCAGTCCCTAGATGCTACCGTCACTTCCGTGCAGGTAACAGTGGTTTCTAGGGCCACCTCAGAATCCAAAGACCTGACACCTCTGGTCCAGGCCAAATGAGGAAGTCACCAATAGCAAGCTCATCGTGGTTCTGAGTGACAGTATGGTCCTATAATCCGTGAGTTTGCCTCAAAGAATTATCTACCAACACCAGCTCTGCAGAAAGTCCCACTCCCATTCCAAGAGGGTGTCTGCCCCAAAAGTGTTGTCATTGCCGGAATGACAGAGTTCTGATGGCCACACCTGGATTTCTCTGCCCCTCACTGCCATCTGTCTTGTCCATAGGTTTTGCTTCCTCTGGGACTCCAGTGCCTGAGAAACCAGTTCATGAAATGAAGTCCTGGGCCACCAGTGGGATGTGATCTGAAGACTAAGGTCCTGGAGGTTGGGAACTGAAACTGTCTGTCCCTCTTGGCTTCCATCATCAGGCTTCTGGCCTTCCTTTTTCTCCATGCCTTTGAAGCACACACAGAGAATGGCAAGGACTAGAAGAATTCGACTTAGGCCACAGTTAAGAGTGTTGGGATTAGGAAGGAAGCTGAACTACAAAGCAAGCACAATGGTATTTTGTAGACTTTCTGTTTCAAGTTGTATTGTTTCAATTTTTTAATTGTTTTTTTTTGCTTGTTTATTTTGGTTTCTGTTTTTGTCAGGGTTTGTGTGTGTGTGTGTGTGTGTGTGTGTGTTTCTTTTGTTGTTATTGTTTGCTTGCTTGTTTTAGTTTGTCAGAGAGAGAGAAAGATAATAGAGAAAGGGAGAGAACATGGAGTTGGGTGGGTGGGGAAGTGGGGAGGAGCTGGGGGAGGGGAAAATTGAAATCAGAATATGTTGCATGAAAAAAATTTCAATTAAAAAAGAATAGGAGGGAAATAAATGATACCACATAAATTAAGGAGCCTGAGACAGGGGTCATCTATAGACTGAATCCATATTTTCCTTTTATCAACCTAACATGGATGGAACCAACCAAATTATCCCAGGGCTTGAGATCCAATGGGTGATCAGTTAGCTAGGCCTGGTGGTGAAAGCCTGTAATCCAAGCACTCAGGAAGGCCATGGTGGCAGGAACTTGGGGGAGCTGGTCACATTGTGTCCATAGTCAGGAAACAGAGATAGATGAATGCTTGTGCTTGCTGGTCTTACTTTCTCTGTTTGTGTGGGCTGGGATTCCAGCCTAGGGAATGGTGGCACCCACAGTAGGCAGGTCTTTTGTCCTCGGTTAAGCCAATCAAGGTAATCTTCTATCGGAAATAGGGATGCTCGAAGGCTCATGTTCCAGGTGATTTCAGACCTCATCAAGTTGACACTTTAGATAAGCCAGCACATCCAGAGATCCATGCTGTTCGTGCAGTAGCAGGATGAAGGGAAGAGAGGGGAATCTGAGCCCTAAGGAAAAGGCTTCTCGGGTGCCAGTGTACCAGTTTACTTTGTAATGAAGTGGCCCTTCAAAGAACATTTCTGGCAAGGGTGACAGTGACTAGGGAGAACTCTGATATCATTTCTGGCTGGTTTTTCCAAACTAATCATATTCTGGAATCATGGCCACTTTTATGTTCATCAGCCTGGAAGGCACGTGTTTACCCACATGAGAGTCTATACAGCATGAAAACTGTAGCCTGGGTTCAAATCCCGGCTGCTGCTGGGTGACTCTGGACCACTTGCTGGATCTCTCTATGTCTTGATTGCCTCATCTGTAAAAGAAGATCAACAATCATACTGAGCTCACAGGATGCCCTGCCAATCTGCCTGCCCATATGAGTCCAATTTCTACTCTGACTATCAAATACAAAGGCTGGTAAGGATGCTCAGTGGAAGAGCTCTTGCCCGGCATGTACAACGTCCTGGGTTTGAACTCCAGCACTGTTGGCAGTTCTAGGCATTTAGGAGCAAGGTCTTGACATCTGCTCAGCCCTGGTGAGGGCCCCTTTAACTGTACCACATGGCGGGTTGCCTTTCAGTGAGAAGGAACAGAAGAGGAACCATCATGTGGCAAAAGAGAAGGCAAGAGAGTATGGGAAGGGGCCAGCCTTATTCCTTTATAACAACTCGCTCTCGAGGGTCCCATAACCTCTTTGGAAAGCAGTGTGTCCTCATGACCTAACCACCTTCTGCTGGGCCTCACTCACTCCTGGAGTTCCATCACTTCAACTCTACTGCATGGTGGACCCAACTTCCCACATGAGAGCCCTTGAAAGACAGCCACATCCAAACAGTAGAACCTCAAAAGAGTTCCCTGGTTTTTTTTGTGTGTGTGTGTGTGTGTGTGTTGTTGTTGTTGTTTTGTTTTGTTCTGTTTTTTGTCAATCTCATGTTAGGCCAAAGAGAAGTGCTGAGCTAACGGACAGAAAGACTTCTT
This sequence comes from Ondatra zibethicus, assembly GCA_004026605.1. NCBI lineage: Eukaryota > Metazoa > Chordata > Mammalia > Rodentia > Cricetidae > Ondatra > Ondatra zibethicus. The sequence goes on from PVIU01006622.1 coordinate 3,280, forward strand.
ACGGATGAGTGACTGACTGTTAGCTGTAGCCTTCTGCCAAGGGCCTGCTTCCCCAGTCCTGACTGCCTCTCTAGTCTTCAAGCCTCCAAAAAGCCTTCCTTAAGCACAGCCCAAGCATCTACGGTGATCAGTGTCGAGAAATGTGGACGACCAGTGTATTTCTGGAACCTTCTTTAACGAGAGGCAGGCTCATCCAGCCAGTGTGTGGAAATGACTGACTGGCCACTCAAATGAAGAGGCGCTCTGCCTTCCTCATGAAGGAGAAGAAAAAGTGCTGCCCGAATCCTATTAGATAAGCCATCTCACCTCTCAGATGAGGAAGGCACAAAATGCTGATGACTACCCAAATGCCCATTTAGATCTAGTTGGTGCTGCAGGAGGAGTCTGGTCACGTAGGCCACTACAGAGGCATTGTCTCATAAGTCATATGACACAGTCACGAAGACAGAGTGCTAACCAAGTGAATAAGAAGCGGGTGTGGCTCAACAGTACTGAGCCGGCCCAGTGCATGCAAGGCCTTGGACTCATCCCCCAGCTGTGAAAAAGAGGTTGGGGGTGGGGTGGGTTGTGGGGATAGGTGAGTATGAACGGAATTTCTTTGAAGTGCCCCCACCAAATCTGCACCTCCGGGGAGGGCGCCCCACCCAAGGTGTGTGCACACTCTGGGTCCCCCTTGGTGAAAATTCTGTCCTTGCCCTGTTGCGCTGGGTGGTGGGATAGAGGGCAGCTGAAAGCATTTGTGTGCAACACTGGAATCAAAGAACAAGCAGAGGCAGAGTTCAGACTACGAAATCCTAAGGGGCTTTTGGCCAGCGAATTCAATATGACCCAGTGCCTATTAGCACACATGGAAATCAGCCTAGAGTTTGGCAGGGGAGCCATGGAAGTTCTTCCCTCGGGGCCACATGGAAAGTTCTAGGCTAAACTCTCACCCAGTCGTTATGAAGCCAGCTTCTTTGGGTGGAGGCATGAAATAAGATCTCAATTGGTTTCCAAATGGAAGCAGGACTGGAGCGGGGGAGCACCCAGGGGTCAGTCACCAAACCTGCCGGGACGTCACAGGGCTCTGCAGACCCCAGCGGTGAGGACTCACCAGCGTGAGTCTCCCAGTCTCTCAGTCGTAAAAAACTCGGACGTGATCGTGAAGTGTATCGCTAGCTTGATCTCCCGTGTCGGACAAAACCCCACACCCACACTCTGGCCCCAGTCCTTGCTGCAGGAACTGCCCCAGCCTGTAGCTAAACCAAGCCTGGGACACAGGGGCGACTTCCAGGCCTAGCACCCTGCCTGATCCGGAGCTGGACAACCCCCCTCTAGAACGATCCTGTTAAGAGGTTCAGCAGGTAAAGGTACTTGCCACCAATCAGGATGACCGGAGTGCAGTCCCCAAGACTGTGCAGTTCCCAGGACTGACATGGTAGAAGAAGAGACCCCCTAAAGGCCCTCAAGTCGGCCTAAAATCGACACACCTGGGAATAAATGTAATCAATTTAAAAAAAAAAAAAAAAAGGAAACCTAGGCTGCCCTGGTTAAAAGCCCAGGGGTTCACAAAGCAAAAACAAGGAGCTGTGAGAGTGGGAAGAGGCCTTGAGGGGGTGGGGAGGGGGGGTTGGCGGAGGTGAGAGAATGGAGCAGGGGATAAGTGTGACCGGAGTGTATTATAAACATGCATAAAATTGTCAAAGAATTTCTTTGACAATTTAAATTTAAATTTCTTGCAAGAGGAAAAGTTTAGGCAGGAGAAATTCGACAGTGTTTGTGTGAGCGCGAAAGTGTTCCAGAAGGTTCGGATCGCCAAGCCGCAGAGGCTCCCGCGCAGGCGCAGACTGCTGACTGATACAGAGGCAGGAGGGAAAGGACTTGACTGTTGACAATCATGAATTGCCAAGTGTGGTTTGTTCCCGTGGAAAGACTCCAGTTGGACGTTCTGGGGGAGGTTTCTGGTTGGCTAAACCCAAGTGTGTACCCGTTTCCACTGGGCCTCAGTTTACTTACTCCAAACCCACAGCCCTGGAGCCAATGCAGCCTAAAGGTCTCTCAGGGAAACTTAAAACAAACAAACAAAAGTCTCCCAGCAATGAATTCCTCGAAATCCACAAGGAACAGAGTTGGGGTTTGCCTCGGCACCACCATGCTCCCTCCCAGGTTACCTTCCGTGGTGTGTAGAAGGAGGTGATTATCAAATCATCTTTGTAGGGTCACATGGTCCATATCAGGTTTTCCTTCTGAAGGGTGTGACCTTCCCCTGACCCTAGAAACCTAGGACTGAGGACAGGTAGGGAAGAAGTAAAAAAAAAAAAAAAAAAAAAAATGACCTCGAGGTTTGGTTTTTGTTTGAGACCTGGTCTCACTATCTAGCACTGGCTGGCCTCGGACTCAGAGATCCTCCTGCCTCTGCCTCCTGAGTGCTAGCATTAAAGGCATGCGTTGACACATCCAATGACCCCTGGGGTTTTAAGTCTGGCCAAGAGGGTGGTGAGATAGCAGTGTGGCAGCTGGGGGAGGGGCAGGTTTGCTGGGGCTGGAGAGAGGTGGGAAATGGGGTGCCCCAAATTTCAGCCCTTGGATTCCAATGGTAAGGCCCTACCATGTTAGCAGGGATAAGGGAAGACACTCAGCCAGCATCAGTGAGAGGCAGCTGCCTTAACAAGCATGGACTGAGCCCTGCCTAAGAAGGGGTGAGTATGTAGCCCCACTCACCATAGTATGGGAACTCAGGAGGCAAAAGCAAGCCCCTCTCCTGCACTGCATTTTACATCTTCCCCAGTCTTTCCCTGTGCTGACTGCCCCAAAATAAGAAGCTGAGAAGGATGCAGAAAAGCCCAAGCCCAGACTGGTAATCCCTGGGCGGACAACACCAGGCCTCAGTGTCTGTACCTACAAATAGTGTAAAAACACTTCCTTGCAGAAGAACAAGAGAGTTAAACTACATTGATGTACTCGAAGCCCAGTGCAATTAAGGGGAACTTAGCAAAGATTTTACTACTATAAAATAATTAGCCACTTGCCTAGTGGCCAAGAGGGAGAACACTGAGCCAGACAGCATAGGGTCAAATATACTTGTGCCACAGTCTCCACATCTTTAAAATGGGTTTGTGAGAACAACATGAGCTCCTACTTGGTAAACAATGAAACAGCATGGACATTGGTGCTAAATGCTGACTACAGCCACTCCTGAGTGTGACAGCAGACAGGAGCTTAGCAAACTGACTCCCACATAGCTGCAAGGTTGCCTCTCACCAGCTCAGCATACAGGGAGCACAGGATGGGACAGGATGACACGTGACTAGGGAAAGGCCCTACTCCCCAGCACCCCCTTTTTCTCATGCCCCTAGGACTACAGCGTTACTGGGGACTTCCACGAGCCCCCCTCACTCTAGCCCAGTGTAGGGATGTAGGTGGAGTTGCAGTGACCCCTGTCCACCAGCGCTGGGTGCGAGCTTGAGACTGAGACCTGTCTGAGAAAACCTCTGGTCTCAGCACCTTCCAGCAGACCTCCGGCTGTTTCCCAAATGGCAGCCTTTACCCAGTGAAATGAAAACACCAACCAACCAACCAACCAACCAACCAACCAACCAACCAACCAACCAACCAACCGGTATCCCCGGCATAGCCTTGCTGAGCACAAACTCAGCCTCAGAAAAGGCACTAGCCATGTGTGGGAAAGAAATCATAAAAGTCAGAGCAAGCTGGGGGTGGAGAGAAGGAAGGAGCGTATTATATCCACTGATCAAAGGGCACGTGTAGAGAAGGAGGGATGGAAGAGGCTCCGAGGCTCCGGGAAGAAAGGGAAGGTGAGACTGGCGTCAGCGCTAAACTGCGCCGCCGCAGCAGTTACCAACCCGGTGAGCGAAGGGAGGGTCGTCAGTGGACAAAGACGGTTGGGTTTGCTTTTCCGAAGCCGAGGCAAACTCCAGGCACTGAAGCCAAACTGAGTGCCCGAGACATAGGTCCTGCCCCAGAGCTAGGAAACAGTGCCTCCTAATCCCTGGCTGCAGGCTGTGGAATTCCTGGGCTCATCCTCTGAGCCTCTCCCCAGCCCGATCCAGAAACACTGTGACAAATCAGCCTGCACCCCCGGGGTCTTGCTGTGAATGTAATCCACATGGAATGTCTGGGCTGCAGCTGCCCGCTCGCCCGCGAGGGCTGCCTAGTGGCGCTTGAGGGGCAGCCATATAATGATCAGTATTGTCCTATTCCATCAGCTCACAGCTCCTCTGGCGATAGGATTGGGACTAGAAGTCAGTCAGGATCAAAGGCGTTGAGTGCAGAGATCACACACCTTACATGTGCCCTGGTCACAGGAGAGGAGGCTTTTGCCCGCTTCTCTGAGCCTGTGGAAGATGACAGCCCTAAGTGTTCACAGCACAAAGCAGGATGACAGTGAGTCTCCTGGCACCAGAGTTTCATTTCCTTGTGCACTACAGCACTCTGGCCGCTGGAGGGGGATGGGAAGAGATGTGGGTTCCATCTCATGCTCCCACCCTGCTCCCTAGCTGTCTGTCTCCTGAACTACCCGAACCCATCCTGTCCCTGTGCTGTTACCCATGCAGTTCAACCTGGAACATCTCCGTTTCTACCTCCTTGATGTTGAGGGATCTGGAGGAGACAGGGATGTGTCAGGGCCACTGGGACCTGCGATGACAGCAGGCTGGGAGCTCTGGGAACCGGGTGCTGATCTATGGATGATTACACAGGACTTCTAAGCAGACAGCTTCGAATGTTCCAGCTCTGGAGCAGAAAGAGCCCCTAGTGTAAGAAACGAATGCAGGGTTCAGCCTCTGTAACAGTGGGGGCATGGCCTGAGACGGTCATAGGCTCCCTCTTTGGAAGTCGCTCATTGTCATAAGCTCCCCAGGGCAACACAGCCATGTGGCTGAGAACGCATGGATGGTTCCCTGGATTCTTAAACAATGGTGTTTAAAAACCCTCTTCATTTTAAAGTAATTATAACTTCAAAGACAGTAACAAAACCAATGCAGAGAGGCTCAGGAACTCTTTCCCTCAATGTTACATTTATATTTAAAGACAGGATCAGTCTCATGTAGCCCAGGCTAGACTTGAACTCACCATCTCACTGTCTAGCCAAGGATGGTCTTGAAGTCCAGATCTTCCTGCCTCCATCTCCATCTGTCTTCCAAAATGCTGGGATTCCAGGTACGAACCACCGCACCTGGCCCCCAGGGTTAACACCTTACTGAATGCTCACGGAAATATGCTAATACCAGGACACCGACAGTGGGACATGCCACGGGCTTTACTCAGATGCCAATAGTGACATTACAGTTGTCTCCTGAGACAGCTTTCAAATACTGTACCACCGGGCTGTCTGCACCATTCCTGAGAGTGCTTTGGCACCCATGTGTATCAATGCTGTGGAGGTGCTCTCCCTCTGCTGTCTGTTCGTGGCCATAGCCTGTTCCTCTTCCCTCAACTCAGAGAGAAGTTGAGGAAGGAGGGCTATAGGAGTAGACCCCAAGGCAGCCAGGCACTGGGCCATGTGATCTTACCCATGGTATCTATTGAGGGGGAAGGTGGAGGGTGGGATGTTGAACCCCTTCCTCAGGGAGCATCCTCAGACTGCATCATCCCAGCTGGAGGGTTGCACACCCCAGTTTTATCATCTGTAAAGTGGGGTGCTAACAAAATCCATCTCCTCCTGGTTAAGAGAATTTAGTGTGTAGTAAGGAGGAGAGGGCTGCGATTTTGGCGCCTGGTTAGCTTATATCTGAAATAATTACACAGAAATTGTATTTATTGAATGACTACCTGGCCCATAAGCTTTAGCCCCTTCTTGGCCAACTCTCACATCTTAAACTAACCCATATCTAGTAATCTGTGGATCACCACGGGGTCATGGCTTACCGGGAAGATTTTGACCTATGTCCATCTCAGGCCGGAGAAGCATGGCGTCTGTCACACTTTCTCCCCCAGTATTCCGTTCTGTCTACTACGCCCACCTAAGGGCTGCCCTATTAAAAGGCCAAGGCAGTGTCTTTATTTAACCGATAAAAGCAACAAAAATACAAAAGGACCTCCTACATTAGTGAGTTGATAGTTCTAAAAATTTGGAATATGCATATTGCATAGGGAATCTATTGTATTTGATAAATTAATAATAAGAACAAAACAGCTATAAGTGATATTTCAAGTGAGCAGAGCTCAAGCTAAGACGTTTCCAAATAGCCTGGAGTGAACAGGCTGTGGGGAAGCATCAGGGTCTTTGATCGAGCATTTAATTTATACAAGGAAGCCTTTTGCATGTGAAATTGATTTAATATGCAAATAACTGAGGCTGATTGAAGACTCTAACCACATGCTTTAAATAGCAGTTGTTTTTTAGACCAACTACCAGCCCCTCCACAGCATTGCTGGTGAGTCAGGTTTGCATGTGTGTGTGTGTGTGTGTGTGTGTGTGTGTGTGTGTGTGTGTGTGTAGCATCCCATGTGCCAGTCTACACACAGGCACACCCCAAAACTATGGTTGGATCTAGACACCTATTACTGAAGGTCCCCAACATGACAAAGATTCAACTTCCAATGTTTTGACTTTACAATTAAACAAATATATATATACATAGAACCAGTCTGGTTTTCATCTTCAGTGTGGGATTCAATGCAGGCCTCATATGAGAGGATTTTGCCAAGCTGCAGGCTGATGTAGGTGTTCTCTGTACATTCAAGGCAGTGTAAGCTGAGTTTTGGTGTTCAATAGATTACATGAATTTTTTAAAAAATAAAGTTGTTCTTTGTAGCCCACGTTGGCCTTGAACCCCAGATCCTCTTCCCAGATGCCCCCACACCTGTCTGATATTGGGTGCATTTTTGCTTTACACTGGTTCTTTCAGTGGATTCAAAGCAATGCTTTTGTATGTCAAGGAGTATTTGCACTCTCTCATCATTAGGGATTTTTCAAGACATAGGCAAGATCTTTTTGGAGGTGTGTGTGTGTGTGTGTGTGTGTGTGTGTGTGTGTTTTACAGGTGTATGCACCACTCCTGGCCTTTTACACCACCTCAAGAAGTAGACTCAGATCCTCATGCTTGCACAGCAAGCTCTTCACTGATGGAGCCATCTTTCCAGTCTTAAAGCTACAGTTTTAACCAGCTTGTCGGAGAGTCTGGTACATGTGTGGATCTCAGGTATGGTTGGTGGGTTTGGGAACAGATTGGAGGGGACGGGGTTGGAAGCAATCAATTTCAGATGGTCAAGACTTTAGAAAGTCTTGAAGCAGAGTAAACGTGGGGATGGATACAGTAGTATAAAGAGAGAAAAATCCCAAAGTTGAGGCAACTATTTAGATACAAAGAGAAACCTAGCACCCGGGAAGCAGAGACAGATGAATGGACTTCTGTGAGTTCAAGGACAGCCTTGTCTATATAGAGAATTCCAGACCAGTCAAGGCTACATAGGGAGACCATTAGAACAAAATAAAATTAAATAAAACAAATAACAAAACCAAAAAGAAATGACATATTGCCACCTGTGACAGCATGGCCAAACATTGAGAACACTGTGCCAAGAGAAAGAAGCCATCACAGACATCTGTTCTGCCTGGTGTTTATGTAAAATATACAGAAAGAAAAAATCCGAAGAGAAAAATGTTCAATGGTGGTTATATGGGAGCTTTGGAGAGGAGGACTGGTTAGTGAGAACTAACTGGTTAGCCTTCTCTGGGTTTCTTTCAGGAGTCAAAGAGATACTCTATGTGGTGATGGTCACACAACCTTGTGAAGGCACCAAATACCACTGGATTATTCATCTTAAAATAGCTGGGGCTGGCATGGGAGAATGTTATGGTGGTTTGAATAAAAATGGTCCCCACAGGTTAGGAGGTGTGGCCATGTTGGAGACGTGGCTTTGTTCAAGAAAGGGTGTCACTGGGGGGTGGGCTTTGAGGTTTCAGAAGCTCAAGCCAGGCCCAGTGTCTTGCTCTCTTCCTGCTGCCTGCAGATCCAGGTGTAGAACTCTTGACTTCTTCTCCAATATCATGTCTACCTGCACATATGCCATCATGCTTCCAGCCATGACGATAATGGACTACATCTCTGAACTGTAAGCCAGACTCATTTAAATGTTTTCCTTTGAAAGAGTTGCTGTGGTCAGGGTGTCTCTTCACAGCAATAGAAACCCTAACTAAGCCAAATGTGTGGCATGCTTGTTTCCTCAGAACAAAGAACGGTGGCCCAATGTACATACACACTGTCCCATTTTTATAATGAGTCCCTGGAAAATATGGTAGGCAACCCCACCTAAATGTGCTGCGCTAAGATTCAAATATATTATTTTGCTCAGAACTTCTGTGGGAGATTTTGCCTCCAATAATCCAGGAGCAGAGATTCCTAAGGAGTAAGTCCACAGGCCACACCACAGGATGCTCTCAGAGGGTACACAGACTCCGCTCCAGCTGCCAGGAGAGAGGCCCAGAATCCCTGCCATTTCCCTCTCTTGTTGTTCCTGGCATGAGGAAGCAGGAGGTGGGAAAGAATAACTGAGTCTTTGGGGTCTTCCTGGGCATAGCTGCTCTGAGCTGTAACAAAGAGGAAAAGAGAGACCTGGGCAATGGTGCCAAGCTGGGGGTTCTCAGGATGTGGCTCACCAAGCTGGAGCTTCAGCCTGGAGAGCAGAGAACACAACACAGCAGAACCCATCCCCAAACACGATGCAGGCTCAGGAAACCACGCAGAGGCCTGGCCTCGCTCTCTCAGCCTCAGCTTCTCTGGCAGAGCTCAGCTGCCCACAGATCTGCCAAGACAAACAGCTCAGGGCTTTCAAAGCAGCTCTCTGGGCAGAGCCTTGTAGACTGGGCACAGTTCCTGGGCCCACCTAAGGGTACAAGGGCTCTACTCACTGCTGAGAGAGGTGACATTCTGATTGCTGTTTCCAAAGCCTAGTGTCTTCAGAAAGGAATTCTATCTGGTGGGAATATTAGTTTAGTTGCTGGCCCCAAGGGACAAGAATATGAGGAAGCTTGGTAGAGAAAGAGAGAGCAAGCCAGTGTGTGTTCTCTTTCTTTCTCCATTGAAGGTGGCAAGCTCAGTAGAGAGGGTAGACTTTGGTCTGGCCTTCCTCTGAGCTGTCTCTGGGAAAGGAATGCCTAAGGGGTCACATGAGAACTCCCAAAGACAGGAACTGCTATGGATGGAGCAGTCAGCAGAAAGCCAGAATCCCTAGATGTGGAAGGAATTGTCACTTGGGATTTCTAGAGCTCTTCCAGAAGGTCACATGTTAAAAAACAAACAAACAAACAAACAAAAAACCTGCCATGGTGGCATGTCCTTTTTTTGCCCCAAATCAAGGAAATCTTGGCTGGGTATTTCTCACTTCAGAAGTTTCCAGGCGCCAAGATGAATGGCCTGGTTTGACCTGAACTCATTCATTCATTCAGTGTTTGTTCTCTCTCTCTCTCTCTCTCTCTCTCTCTCTCTCTCTCTCTCTCTCTGTGTGTGTGTGTGTGTGTGTGTGTGTGTATGTATGTCTAGTTCCAAATCTTGCATCAGGCCCAGTACGACCTAAATAAAACATTATCTAAGTATCTTTGACCAAAGAACTAGAGCTTTGGCCACATAATCCTATATGTATGGGGAAGCACATACATGGGAGGATAATTATATGACATAAATAATACAGTAACAAGGAGTCCATGACTAGGCGTGGGAGCATACAGAGATGGCACAAGCATGCAGAAAAAAAATGGAGCTGCAGGTTCCCAGAAGCAGCTCAGTGGGAAAGTCTGCCTTTAAGGGAACTGGAAGTCAGTGTGTGCGGACCGAATGGGCGGGGCAGGCATGGATGCTGCGTGGCACATAAGGGAGGCTATAATAGGATGGGTGACAGGTGTGGTAAGAAAGGGAGGGAAGGAGGATTAGCAAGCCAGTAGAAGCAAGAGTGTTTGTTATCACGGAAGAAAGGGAGCCACACTGGCTGAGGCTCAACACAAGGCATGACAAATGGGCTCTGAGTAGGTGGAGCCCAGCTAAGGTGATGGCAGTGACCTTTGGACGGGTCTAGAGCCCCTTGAGAATCTACCGGGAACTGTGAGCTTTCAAACAAACTGTGGAGATGGTCTGAAGGCTTGCTACCCTAATACCCTGAGGTCCAAGAGCCCCCAGCTAAGAAATAACCCTTGTAAACCAAACTGGATTCATCCTCCCCCACTTTTCTTCCTTCCTTCCTTCCTTCCTTCCTTCCTTCCTTCCTTCCTTCCTTCCTTCCTTCCATCCTTCCTTCCTCCCTCCCTCCCTACCTCCCTCCCTCTCTCTCTTTCCCTCTCTCTCTTTTTTCTTTCTATCTTCCTAGAGTCTCACTGTATCACCAAGTGGCCCTCAAGCGCTCCATCCCTCTGCTTTCATAGTGCTAGGGTTACAGGGCTGTAACCACCGTACCTAGGCAGGATTCATTTCAGGAGAGGTTTCCCACGTGGACTGAGAGCGGAAGTGCCACAGTTCAGCTTCTCTCTGGAGCTCCGCAAGAAGCTCTGCAGCAGCAGCAGCTAGTCCACGGTGAGCGCGTGCTGGTCAGCAGGATCACGGCTTGGAAGCAAAGACACTAAGGCTCTGTTGGCTGATGGCCTGCAACACAGAACCGACGAGAGCGCTTTCTGCATGGCACTGAGGAAAAATACAGTGCGTAAGTGACAGGAAGATGTGGGAAGAGCTACGTGGAGCCCACCTTTCCCATGCCACCTGCAGCTTGGCTTCAGACTTCAGACCTTACCTGGGTTCAGAATGGCCCCGAGAAGCTCCTATGTCACTGGGGACTTCTGGGCCACCCAGGCTCCTGCAAGCAGAGACTACTGTGTTTCTCTGAGGGGCCTACACCTCCTGTCAGGAGATCCTCATTCAATATGACAAATGGAGCAGGTATGCAAGCCTGAACTTCTCGTCAACCTGGACATGTTTGCTGCATTCCTTTTCCCTTGAAGCACGTGCATGAATAGAAAGAAGTCTTTGACCCGAAAAAAAAAGTGAGCGATGCGTTTTGTAAAAGGTAAAACTATTGAGCACATTTTCTTCTTATTGTTAATCAATGCCAGCCTAGGTAAATACATTTTTCTTTTTCAAATCCGATATGTGCTTTTTTTCCTTGCATAGTCAGAAAATCTCTATGGGCCTTTAGCTATTATTTAATGCTCCCCCGTGGGGTTGATGGTATAGGGAACAGTTGGGTCATGTCCCCAGCCTATTAACTAATATGAAAGGGCTTACTCTAGACTTTAAAGTTAGAAGATTTGTATCTAACTTAGGAAATAAATGTGAAAAGACCAATGAACTACAGTTACACACACACACACACACACACACAGAGAGAGAGAGAGAGAGAGAGAATAAATAGGTGTGTGTTTGCATGTGTGTGTGTGTGTGTGTGTGTGTGTGTGTGCATGTGTGGAGGCCAGAAGAGGCTGGTATTATCCTGTGAGTCTTCATCATCTCAGGCAGCTGTTCTGATGTAGAACTCTGACATCCGGACCATCTGTTCCTACCGGAGATTTCTCAGGTGGTCTTCCTTGACCAAAAGTGAGTTTTCTTAACTCAGAATGAATCCCCGGGCTTCCTCATGGGTGGTGGAACTCAAATTCAGGTCCTTGTGGTTGTGTGATGAGCACATTACGAACCGAGCCATCTCCGCTGTGCTCGCTTTTTCACCGTATCTGAGAATCCCCCTTGCCCTCTGCTTCAGAGACTTGGGGGCAGCTCATCACATGGAGAAAGAGAAGCTCTGACAGGATCTCCGCCATCAGCAAGCATTCGCTCTAGTTCATCTGTTAAGAACACCTATGGAGACAGGCAGTGGTGGCGCATGCCTTTAATCCCAGCACTCAGGAGGCAGAGGCAGGAGGTTCTCTGTGAGTTCAAGACCAGCCTGGTCTACAGAGAGAGTTCTAGGACAACCAGGACTGCACAAAAGCCCTGGGTTGGTGCTGCTTGGAGAACTTGCGGAGCTTTGGGAGGTGGAGCCTTGCCATAGACAGTACATCACTGGGTGTAGGCTTTGGGCTATGAGTGCTTATAGTCTCGCCCCACTCTCTGTTATTTGTTCTATGCTTGCGTTTGAAGATGCCAGCTCTCAGCTTTTGGCTTCTGCCACCATGCCTAAAGCTTGCTGCCATGCTTCCCTGCAGTGATGGACTCTACTTCCTCTAGAGCATTAAGCCAAAATAAACTCTTTTTTGTCCTTGAAGAAGAAGAAAAGAAAGCCTAAGGGATCTTACCCGCTATGGGCTGCAGAGAAGGGGTCTCTGAATGCACCTGGAGCCCGCTATGGGCTGCAGAGAAGGGGTCTCTGAATGCACCTGGAGCCACAGAAAGCCATATCAAGAGGACACCAGGGCCTCTAGACTTTTAGACTAGCTTCCTGTTATGCCACAGGATTCACATTGCACTTCAAGGAGAAGTTGTGAAGATAATTTTTAAGAGAAAATCCCCTCTCGGTTAGGACATGGGCAAAATAGGCTCACACAGCTGGGTTCATGGCAGGCGCATCTGCTTTCTAATACAAATTATTTGGCCAGCAAGGCATTGTGGAGAGGAGGCAGGAGGCCTTTGAAGTCAGCTGTGCTTCCTCAGATGGCTTCGGTTTTCCTGGGCAGCTGATTTTCACATATCCATCTTCTGGTTCTAACTTGGCCTCCACTGAACCAAACAGAGGCTCTCCCTCATTGTTCATTAACCAGGAGGAATGCACATAGGGCTTATGGGCTTTCAAGAACTCTGCCATTGTAGGGCAGCTGATTTATGGCCCTGCATTTACAGCTCCAACATGGACCAGCTTGTCCAAAGAAAGGGCAGATGGCCCTTATGTTCTGATTAACAAAGACAACCGAGCAGCACTGAGGGCTGCTGCACCCTGTGAACAGCAAACCTGAGCTCTGCAGGTGCAGGCACCCAAAGAAAATGATGCTTCTTTGAGGGTATCTATCCCCAAGTGCAGGCTGAGGACCTGTTGGTGTGTGTGTAGGCTGGGGACTTGTTGGTAGTGGATGCAGGCTGGGGACCACTTGGTGGTGGATGCAGGCTGGGGACCTCTTGGTGGTGGATGCAGGCTGGGGATCTGTTGGTAGTGGATGCAGGCTGGGGACCTGTTGGTAATGGATGCAGGCTGGGGATCTGTTGGTAGTGGATGCAGAATGGGGACCTGTTGGTAGTAGATGCAGGATGGGAACCTGTTGGTGGCGGATGCACTACTCCATGAATATGCACCACCACAGGATTTTAGAGACACCATTGCTGCCAAGAAGACTCTACTTGAAGTCAATTGAGCAATCCACCAATATTCAGTTAATCCTGGGGTGACTAGAAGCTAATGCATTCATTCATTTGTCCATTTGCTTATTTGTTTATGACAGGGTTTCACTCTGTAGTCCAAGGCTGCTGTCAAACTCTAGATCCTCCCAGCTCAGCCATCCAAGTGCTGGGACAACAGGCATGCGGCTTTATGCCCACTAAAAATTGAAAACAATTGTTTTCTTCCCCCACCCCAGAAAAAAGAAAGCATGTTTCTCGCCAGTAGGAACCATTTGCACTGGCTCATCAACCTTCCTTGTCCAGGTGCTGGATCCCTAACATCTCACTTATTAAACTTGACTGGTGTCTGCTAAATTCTGAGAAGGGCAAGTCTTCTCATGCACTTCCCTGGTTCCTTCTGGGTAAAAGGAAACAGCTCAAGTGTAGAAGCGGAGCCAGGCTTGAGTGGGCCAGGCCCCCTGGCTTCCCGGAGGAGGCTGGGTTGTGTGGAAGGGGTCACCTCCAGACCTACCTGGCTCCTCCCAGCTTCTGCTGTGGCTTCCAAAACTAAAGGGGCTTTTGGGTCTTTCAAAGGCCTTGGAACCAGTCTCCTCAGTGCTTTCTTCAGCACAGGGAGCTGGGGAGATGAAGGCCTTTTATTTTCTTTGCATTTCAATTTTATTAGCATCTGTTAATTATGTATAATAATGGGCTTCATTATGGCGTTTTATACATGTGTATAATGTATTTTGATCCTACTCCTACTGCTCCAATCTTCTTCCCCAGTACCCCTGCTACTTTTAAGTCTTCTTTGTGTGTGGTGGTGGTAGTGGGTTTTTTCTTTTTTTTTGAATCCAATAAATGCAATCAGGGTTGCTTACATGAGCGTGGGTGAGGGAGTTTTACAGGGGTACCAGCAACCTACGGTCTCAGAAAATCTCTCTCCCTCTCCACTCAGTATTAACTGCCATGCTCCTCACAGTGGGGCAGGGCCTCAGGAGCGCCTCCCTCATCCATGAGGAATATCGCTAGGCCCTACCTGCTGAGGTAACCATAGGTGCCATGAGAGCGTGCGTTCAACATCCACTTTAGGTCTAGAAGACAGTGTCCCCAATACTCCACACCTTCCTCCAGTTCTGGAGAGTTCTGCCTGGATCTGTGTGCTGCTCTAAGGGGAGACTCGAGGGTCTTTTATCTGAAGCAGGGCTGTATTGGTAAGCAGTTTTAGGGGCTATGAAGTGAATGATGAGGGAGTCACCTTGAATCCTAAAGTCTCTTGTGTCTCGTCAGAGGGTAAACCTGGAACAGTAGAGAATGTGAGGCAGACAGGAGGAGGCGGGCGTGTCTTTTAATTTTTATGTGGAGCCTACTCCTGCAGTCACAATGGCGCAGTCCCTCTGCCTCTTCTTAGCAGGTCTCACCACCCCCCCTCCCAGAACTGCTCCTCTGGGCTCCAGGGTTGCAACTCAGGAATTTGGGAGTACACAATCATGTAACAATTTTAAGCCTTTGCATTTATAAAGAGCACATACTATTTTCTAGCATTTGTTTACTGGCATTATTCAAACTACCTTCTTTGCTTTTTTAGTACTTTTTAAAATCTTAGTTAAAATATTTAATTTAAGAGAGAGAGAGAGAGAGAGAGAGAACAACATACACCTCTATCCCAGCACTCGGGTGGCAGAGGCAGGTGGATTTCTGAGTTTGAGGACAGTCTGGTGTACAGAGTGAGTTCCAGGATAACCAGGACTACCCAGAGATATCCTGTCTCCAGGAAAAAAAATAATAAAATAAAAAACACTTAATTTAAAAGAGAGAAAAAGTAAACATAGTACCAGGATAAAGAGACCCTACCTGCAAGACAGGTACCCAGCTTCACACCAACACACAGGGAACCAACTTTGCCGTCCATTAATACAGATATAAACAAGTGGTCCTCTTTGGGTAGGAAGAACTCCTGACAAAAGTGACCTGGTTATGTTTCTAGAATTGTCTACCATGTGTGTCTGAGCCTGTGTGTTCTAAGAAAGCAACAATGGACTACACAGTGCTTTTTCCTTCCCTCATGTGAAAAATTCTTTCCAGCATGTTTATGATGATAGCAAGTCCACTGTAAATAGGAAACTCTTGAAGCAGAACCCTCTACCCTTCCAAATGGGCAATGCACATAGCAACTAAACTTAAGAGCATCTTCCCAGACCATTTAATTGCATCCAGAACCCTGACCATGGGCTGACAGTCCTGCCAATGGTGACTCCGCACATGGGGCCCTTCTCAAAGAATGGTACTGCACTTGACTGGGTTGAGATGAGAAGACACAATAGCCTCAGGAAACTCTGGACCCAAAGAGGTGCACAGCACTTTACCGGTGCTACTGATGAAGCTGCTCCTCAGCTACACATCGCTACTGTTATATTTCCACTTTCGGTTAAAAGAAAACGTCCCGAGTAGTAGGAGGGAAAATTCTCTGCATGTCTTTGACTTGTCTATACCCTGTGTCAAAACCGTTGCTTCACTTTGCTACAAGGCTCCTCTATCATACCGTGTCCCGCACTACCACCCTTTCCCTGCTTTAAGGACTAAAGTAAGACACAGCTGGCTACAGAACATTCTGTATCTATTCTGTTAACAAACCTATAAAAGAATGAACGCGAGCCAGGGAGAGGCTCAGCGGGTTCATGCTGAGCTCCAAGCCTGGTGACCTGAGTTTGATCCCAGAGACCCGCATAGTGAAAGGAAAAGAGTAACTTCTTCAGACTGTCCTCTGCCTGCCAGACATGAGCCATGACACACACACGCACATGCACACGCACACACACATACACGCACACACATTCACACACACACACATTTACACACAGAGACAAATTAAAAATGAAATTTAAAAACCAGAACGGACCTGAGAGCTGAGATTAGCATAATACTGTATCTCAAGGATCCTCAAACTTGGAAGACAGAGGTAGGAGAATCATTAACACGAAACAAAACAAAGCAGGAACCTGTAAGGATCTGAATCAACTTAACCAGTGAAGTATTCCTATAAAATGCCTAGAAATGACCAATACGTGGGGCCAATAAGCCAGAGGAAACTTCTGTGGTTCATGCCACACTTGTTACCTTTGCTTCCCATTAGCAGCCTGGGCAGGCAGAGTCAGCTACTCAAAAGCCCAGGAAGAACCATTTTCATTCTAACCTGTGATCTTCCTTTTTGAGCTTAGAAGAGTTAGTTCATTGACATTTCTGAGTCCCAAATTAACTTCTCTGCAAAACAGAGACTTTTTAGAAGTTCCCTTCCACATACAACTTGAGAAGGCCTGGATTACAATGCAAATATAAACACTCCCTTTGAAACCACAGCCAAGCTTAGGAATCTATGAGAATCATTTCTTTGTTCCCAAGATCGCCCCGCTCCAATCTGCCTCCCTTTTCTCCTTCCAGCCGGAAAGCTCCAACACAGTCCTCAGGATCGGGTGGACCTTCTCTTCCTTCTTTCCCTCTATCTCATCCTCTGAGGCTGGGGACACTGCCAGGCATTTCACTAATCATCTACTGGTTTCTATTTGATGATCATACTAACCCTCCCTCCATCAGGGCTACAACATAATTGCAAGAAATTGCTATCTTAATTAAAGATATAGACAAACAGGAGCTGGGGTGATGGCACAATTCAAAAGAGCAAGAGAGCTTGCTGCACAAGCAAGAGGACCTGAGTTCAAATCCCCATTACTCACATTAAAGAAAGAAAGAAAGAAAGAAAGAAAGAAAGAAAGAAAGAAAGAAAGAAAGAAAGAAAGAAAGAAAGAAAGAAAGAAAAGATGGGTCATGACACCACGGGTGTAATAGTGGCACACATACCTTGGCCATAACCAGTAGCTCTTTAATCGGACTTAAGATCTACTCAACAAGAGGGAGCCCATACCTGGTACTGGAAACATAGCTAACTGCTCAGCACTGGTGAAGTTTTTGGAGGTAAACACACAAGCAGAAATTTACTAAGACAGTAAGATCACTAATAATCTATAAATATTTGTCCTTAGACTCACAGATAGGTGTCCTCACCCCACATCAAGGAAACTTCTCTTTGAAAAAGATCAAGACCACTACAGACATCCAATATGCAGAGCAATGGAGCCCAGGCCCAATGGGACACATCTACAAACACTCCCACACCTGAGGCTCAGGGAGCATTGCAGGAGAGGGGACATAAAGATTGTCAGAGCCAGGGGATCAGGGAGTTTGCTGTGTGACTGTGTCTCCTCGCAATATCAGAAGCTTCACCCATAGAGTCTCACCAACAAGACTGCTCAAACATGAGCTGACCAAGGACCTGCCAAAGGAGACATCTCAACCCTACACAAAGAACTAGAAGCAACTGAGGAAAGCTGGGAACAGGGCAGGTGCTCTTCCCCAAGGAAGAGCACACCCATTGTTGTCCAGTGCCAAAAGGTCAGTCCTGAAAACATACATACAAGTAACATTATAGGTTATACTTAGGAATATACATGTCTATACATATATGAATGCAATAACAATTAGTGAAAAAAGAGGCCATTAATTTAAAAGAGAGAAGGGAGGGGCATATGGGGAGAATTTGGAGGGTGGAAGGGGAAGGGAGAAATGTAGTTATATTGCAATCTCAGAAATTATATATATATATAATACACACATTTAAACAATCTAGGTGTGGCCATGTATGCCTGCAACTCCAGCCATGGAGAGGAAAGGGCAGTAGAAACAAGAGGACCATCTGAGCTGTCACTAGCCTAGTTCCAGGTTCAATGAGAGGCCCTATCTCAAGGGAATACAGTACAGATTGATAGAGTAGGACACATGACATCTTCCTCTGGCCTCTGCATGCACACTCACACACACACACACACACACACACACACACACACACACACGCACAGGCACACCATAGACATCCCATAAACAAAGAAATGGCCAACTAGTATCAAAGATACCCTGGCTCAGTCGCCCCCTCCCCACAGCTTAAGGGATGTATATACACTAACTCTATTTTTGTGTTGTGTGCACAGATGCAGTCAGTGCATCAGCTCTGCATGCCTTCAAGATGCTAGACTCGGAGCTGGAGAGATGGCTCAGTGGTTAAGAGCACTGGCTGCTCTTCCAGAGGTCATGAGTTCAATTCCCAGCAACCACATGGTGGCTCACAACTATCTGTAATGAGATCTGGCGCCCTCTTCTAGTGTGTGGGCATGCATGGAGGCAGAATGTTGTATACACAATAAATAAATAAATCTCTTTAAAAAAAAGATGCTAGACTCTTATTTTAAATTTCTTATTTCCATATACATTTCAGAAGAGGGATAGGAAGGGCAAGAACAATGGGCATGAGGGGAAAACTATTAGGAAAATGGTATCAATTACTGCACACCCAGATCACAGCTCTGAAAAAGTAGCCAGGGACGGGAATAAAGATGATGCCCTTCTTAAGTCTCTTAAGTACAAGCCTTTGAAACCCGCTATCTTCTGCAAACATCATAATGACCTTACAATCAGGACTTCAAACAGTCTTAATGAAACCCACAGAGAAAGGCATGCACGACTTCTTGAGGCAAGGGAAGAGCTTCATCTAGAAAATTAATAGAAAGTAGGCAAGCCCCTACACGTAGCCATTCTGTTGCTACAATAAATCACAACACTGTTGAAGGCTTGTATAAAATTAGATACCTCAGTAGCGAGGAAGAAATGAAGCCCTGTCTTACTTATCAGAGGGATCAGTGGTAACAGAAATAATTCTATCCTGGGAAAGGATTAGATTCTAACCTTTCTAAAAAATGTCATTTTAAATGAAAAAGCCCATTGGAGCTGTGGCTTCATGCTGGAGCCTGCGCCTGCCTGGGAGATATGTGCTGATGATAGGCATCTCGCCTGCCTGTTCCTGCAGATGCTAAGGAGGTGATGTCTTTCTTACCCACCTCTCCTGTGCAGGCTGGATGACAGCTAATCGCCAGCAGCTCAGAACGGGGAGCAGCCTAGCTGGTTGGAACTAGCTTAAAACGACACAAGCAGCTTCCTTATCACACATCTTTGTGGCTCCCTGAGCAGATACCCGAGGAAAAATAACTGGTATAATTTAGCTACTCAGCTCCCGCCTTCAAGAATGTATCACCCATCTTGAACTAATTAAATTCCAGAGAAGATTTCTGTCCTGATGCGCCCCCTTCCCCAGGCCACCAAGCCTCAGGTCCACTGGCTCACTGGAATTTGGCTTAGGTGCCAGACTTGCCTAGACTAGAAGAACTGAGCCCTCTTAGATTCCTTGATGACTGATACTCTTTCTTCTTTCTCAAAAAGGGGGTTTACTTAATCTACCTTTCTCGTCTATTCTATTTGCTGGCAGGATGTACTTGACAACGATGCTCACAGCACAGCCTGGGGCAGGTATGGACCACTCCTGCACTAATGGGTTTTATGCCTTTTCTTGAAAAACATCCAGGAAGCCTTCCCCTGCCTCTTGTCACAGCTTTCTGGCTGCAAAATGACAGTAGAAGGGGACCCACGTGCAGAAACTGCAGACGGAAAGCCGCTCGGCTAGAAAAGAGCTCAGAGACAGCCAGGGAAGCTTCTCGATTTGAGAATGAAGAATCAGGACAGAGAGAGCTTGCCATGGGTCACCAGGACAGAGAGGGTTACAATGACCCGTCAGATCCCCCCAATCCCCTGCTGTGCTGCCCAAGCCCTGATACTTCTCTTGGAATGATTATCAGCATCAGCCTTCTTCACAGGAAATCTTCCCTAGCTGTGTGGAGCAGCCATGTGGAGGAGAACAAGGGCCTGGCAACCGCTCCTGCTGAGTGCCTAGTTACCAGCTACCAGCAGCTGACCAGCACTCTTGGAAGCTGATCTTTCTAGATGATGCCTCATGGAGCAAAGACAGGTGGCCCCAGCTCGTCTCTACCCAAAATAAAGAATCAGAAGCAAATAGATGGTGGCCATTGTTAGACGCCACATTAGTTAGAATAGTTTGATATATCCCAACAATAGCCAACATGCTATTTGAAATGACCTTGTCCCCACGTCTGCTGTCTAGAGTCTTCCTGTAAACTTGGCTGTGCTGGGCCTTCCCACTGTTAGCCCCTTGTTTAGGAGAGAAGCACACGATCTTGTTTATCAGGACTCCTCAGACTCAGCAACCCTTAGCTCCTGACACGCAGTTAATAAATATCTGTGAGTGAGTTAGTGCGTGGATGGGTGGATGGAAAAGAAAAGCCACACGAGCTCGAGTCACTTAGACCTAAGAGCCTGGTGTCCGGTTCTTCATCTAGCTCTATCACACAGGCCCGGTACTATGATGCTCTCTCATAAATCATCGCCTCTAGGAAAGAGTGCCTGGCTTTCTAGAGAATGTGTCCTTGATGTTCAACACGTCTCCAACCGATTATCACAGACCTGGTTTCTTGTTGGTATTCCGGATAACTTTACATTGTGAGCATTAAGTAAATCTATTTATGAGGCAAGTATCACGCACAATCTGATATAGATAGATGATAGATAGATAGATAGATAGATAGATAGATAGATAGAGATAGATAGATATTGATATATATATGATGGCACTATCATTATTACTGTATTCATTTATTGAATTGTGAATGTATGTGTACAGGTGTGTAGAGATGTGCATAGATGTGTGTACACATGGGTGGGAACGGGCAGAGGCTGACTTTGGGTATCATTCCTTCTCACGTACCATACACCCATGTTTTTTGATGCAGGGTCTCTCACTGACCTGGAGGTTACTGTTCAGTAAGCCCCAGAGATCCACGTATCCCTGCCTCCCTAGAACTGAGATTGTAAGTTCTCACCACCAGGCCTGGCTTTTTATTTGGCTTCTAGGGACCAAACTCAGATCTTCAGGCTTGGGTGGCAAGCACTTTACTGACTGAGTTATTTCCACAGCCTGAGTACTATTATTTTTAGTACAGGGATGTTGAGACTAGAAGAGACTTAAGAGTTTGCCTTATAGAATGGTCAAGCCAGGCTGCCAAGCAGGACAGAGATGGGAGAGTATCCCCCGACCTGGTTCAGACACTGAGCGCTCATCCACCAGGCACATTAGCAGTAGGCACTGTCATCTGTCTCAGCTCTTGCTTATTTTGTTATTGCCCAGAGGAAGAAAAGGATGTGACCATGGGGCTTCCAGCATGGGAATGGTCCTGCTATCAAAGGCTGGGTGGCATGCCTCTGTGCGCACGTGCATGCACGCACCCACATCCAGAGAAACCCAGCCCCATTATGGACACTCTTGCTGTCTTGCCAAGGGCAGGGTCTGGGTTGAGGGGAGATTTAGCACCGTTGCAGAAGAGTCTCAACTCTGATAGAAACTGCCCAGCTCTTCTTGTCTTAATCGGCTGTTATATCTATGTTCCATTCAGGCATTGTGCTGGGTGACAGACACCTTGCTCTCTGATCACCAGTGACTAGAAGTAAGGGAAGCCAAAGTTCCCTAGGGATTGTGAGGCATTGTCTTCAATAGACGCATAAGTCACTGGATTCCACAACAAGGAAGCAAAGAGAAACTCCCTGGTAGTGCAGCCTCCCACTTGGCTGAGCCTCAGTTTTCTGGAGAATGAAAAATGCGCAGCCTCGCCTGCATCATAGATGTCATTTCAAGCACACCGGAAGGTACTGGATGAGTGTGACCATTCTCTGTCCTAAGTCCCAGGCCTCCCTAATAGAGAGCCGGGCATTATCTACAAGGTCTGCTATGCCCAATAGGAAAGAGCTTCAAGATCAGACCCCAAGCCACCCAGCTGGCTCAGTGGCTTTCAGTGATTTCTAGAGCCTGGGAACTAAAGTTCTCTGCTGGGCTAACATTAGCAAGTCTTTAGAATCCTTCTTTTAATCCACTATTTCCCCAAATTTGTTTAAAAAAAAATCAAAACTTTCACAATTTTCTGTTCTACTCAGAAGGGTGTGGTGGGCCAGTCAGCAGCTTGGATGACTGTGACTGATGTGATTATCAGCTTAACCAGGGGACAAGTAAGGACTGCTTTGCTTTTGACTGTGACATGAGATACTGACACTGGGCCTCTTAAGGGATCCTGATGTAGGATGCTCCTCTGTATGCTGTGAATATGTTTTATTACCATTGGTTAATAAAGAATCTACTTTGGCCTATGGCAGGGCAGAATATAAATAAGTGGAAAATTCAAACAGAGACAGAGGGAGAAAGAAGGCAGTCAGGCAGACACCAGCGGCGGCCAGAGAAGCAAGGTATGAGGTAACAAGCCACGAGCCTTGTGGTAAATATAGAATAATAGAAATGGGTTAATTTAACTTGTAAGAGCTAGTTAATAATAAACCTCAGAGTGGTTATTCGGGAACTGGCAGGTGGGAGAGAAACCTAGGGAACCCTCTGGTGCAGGCCCTGTCTGTCACCTAGGGAACCCTCTGGTGCATCTCTGTCTGTCACCTAGGGAACCCTCTGGTGCATCTCTGTCTGTCACCTAGGGAACCCTCTGGTGCCTCTCTGTCTGTCACCTAGGGAACCCTCTGATGCATCTCTGTCTGTCACCTAGGGAACACTCTGGTGCAGGCCCTGTCTGTCACCTAGGGAACCCTCTGGTGCATCTCTGTCTGTCACCTAGGGAACCCTCTGGTACAGGACCTGTCTGTCACCTAGGGAACCCTCTGGTGCAGCCCCACTGTCTGTCACCTAGGGAGCCCTCTGGTACAGGACCTGTCTGTCACCTAGGGAACCCTCTGGTGCATCTCTGTCTGTCACCTAGGGAACCCTCTGGTGCAGCCCCACTGTCTGTCACCTAAGGAACCCTCTGGTGCAGGCCCTGTCTGTCACCTAGGGAACCCTCTGGTGTAGGCCCTGTCTGTCACCTAGGGAACCCTCTGGTGCAGGCCCTGTCTGTCACCTAGGGAACCCTCTGGTGCAGCCTCCTGTCTGTCACCTAGGGAACCCTCTGGTGCAGGCCCTGTCTGTCACCTAGAGAACCCTCTGGTGCAGCCTCATGCTACTTACTGCATAACCAAGGATATAGATTCTCTCAAGCTCTTGGCAGTCCATGGAGCAAGAGCAGGGGTCAGAGGACGTTGTCTCCAGTGTCTGAAAAGCTGCCTGGCCATGCGTCTGCTTTCCTTTAGGAAGATCTGTGAAAGAGGAAGAAGGGCAGAGGACTGAAGATGCTTCTAGTCCCTGGTCCTTCTCCCTGGGTGAGTCACATTTTGGGAGGGACTGGAGGCACCACTGAACTATACCCTCAGTTACAACAGCCCTTTTTTTTTGTTTTTATGCTTTTTGTTGTGGTGATTGTTTGGGTTTTTGTTGTTGTTGTTGTTGTTTGATTGTTTTGATTGTTTCTTTTCCTTTTTTTTTGAGACAGGATTTCTCTGGCCTCAAACTCACAGAGATCCACCTGCCTCTGCCTCCCGAGTGCTGGGATTAAAGGCGTGCGCCACCACTGCCCAGCTGGTTTTATGCTTTTGAAATGAGGCTTGCTATATCATCTAGGCTAGTCTCCAATTCCCGGCCTCAGGGGACCCTTCTTTCTCAGTTTCCTAAATAGTTGAGACTATAGAGGCTCACCACTTTGCCTAGCTTGATCGTTATTGACATCCGACTCCTATTAAATGAAGTCTAGTGTGGCTGGTATTTTAATTAAAGTCTCCCTGTATGTCTCTACTTTTCAGATAAGTCTCAAAATATTTCTCTCCTTCAAATAGGTCTGCATTATCTCCCATTATAAGCAGCACTTCCAGGGCTTCAAATATGGCTCAGAGATTAAAAGTTTGCCTAACAGCAACAGGGTGCTCTTGGGTTCAATCCCCTCCTACTGCCACCCCACCCCCTCCTACCACCCACCCGACCCCCTCCTACCACCATCACCACCATCTACTCCCCACCCCTTCTACCCTCCATCCCCACCAAACAGCATTTTTGTTTTTTGTTTTGTTTCCAGCAGGACAAAGTTACTTCAAACAGAAACTACATCTCTCCAATGCCTTTGAAAGGAGGCGAAGCTTGCAAACTAATTTCTACCCAGTAGAATATAAGGGAGTCTTCCTTGTCTCTTGCTTTCTGCTGATTAAGAGGCAAATGTGATGGGTGCAGATTGAGTGACTATTCTGTACTTTGAGGTACAAGTTAAAACTGACAGTAGAGGCCAGGCGGTGGTGGCACACGCCTTTAATCCCAGCACTCGGGAGGCAGAGGCAGGCGGATCTCTGTGAGTTCGAGACTGGCCTGGTCTACAGAGCTAGTTCCAGGACAGGCTCCAAAGCTATAGAGAAACCCTGTCTTGAAGAACCAAAAAAAAAATTAAAATTAAAAAAAGACAGTAGAAAAAAAAGAATATCATAAACTGTCATTTCAACTCAGCCTGCCTGTTCTTAGACAATAATAGAAGAAGGAAATAAATCTACATAAAAGCCCTTGTTGCTTTAGGGTTTTGTTTTGTTTTTTTCACCCTTGGCCAGATCTAAGCCTGCCTTCTCCCCACATTTTCTTAACAGACCAATTCCAGCCACTATGATGTCTCAGCATATTCTCCTCACCCAGTGACGGTGGGGTTACCCTCTGGAGAGTGGGATATCAGGAGCCCCTGAGACCCACAAGTAAGAAAAGTTCAAGTCCACCAGATCCCTGCAAGCTAGAGAAGATGGTGCCACCAGCTGTAAAGAGGCCCTTTAGTTACAGAGCTCCTGAAAAGATGAGTCTGTGTCCGTTCTCCTCAAGGTGAGGCGGGCATAGCAAGAGGTTCAGAGCCAAAAGAAATAAAGGTGAGAAGGAAGTGTGGTCTCACAGCCAGATAAGCAGGCAAGGAGCAAATGTTAAAAATGGCACCCTGGTTTGGCACATACTGTGTGCTGTGGTGTGTGTGTATGTGTGTGTATGCGCATGTGCATGTGTGGAAAGAGTTAAACCCAGGGTTTTGCACAGGGGAGGCAAGTGCTTTACTGTGGAGTTATATTCTTAGCCCTGGGTACATCTGTTAAGGGAGAGAAGCAATCCATAGGTCCAGCAGATTCAACCTCAGAACGGATGTGGTGGGTCATTTCAGCCGGAACAACAGCAGCGGAAAACCCATTCACCTCTCAGCTTAAGTGGCATATTTGCCATCTCCCCTGGGCATGTGGCTTCCTTAAGAAGGATATAGAGTTCCCAAAACATGGGGAGACACATCAAATATGCACACGTTTATTGTCTGTACTATCCCAATCTTATCAAAGTTTAAGTCCTTACAACAAGCTCCTTCAGCAGCAACCAATGTCACCAACTTTGATCAAAGTTATAAAATATATTTCATTCATTTATACCAATACCTTTCTGAAGCAGTCACTTGGGAATCATGAATAAAGCACCCAAGACACCATGGGCAACTTGAAGGCCTTGGCCATTAGCAGGGCTTCTATCATAGATTCAGTTCAGATCGGAGAGCAACCCAGCCACTAACGCAGACTACGCCATTACACTTGTATGCAAATGAGGTCATGGCTTCTGGGGCTACAGCAACAGCCCCCGACACTCAAGCTACTTGTAATGTGCCTTACTGAGTGCCGAGCTAACAGTTATGGTCTCCAGTTCATATATGTGATGTAAACAGATTACCATGGGAAGCAGAGTCATAATCCTGAATTTTCTGATGGCTATGACTTTAGAAGTCTATCACCGCTACGACTTTGCGTTTGGTTTCCTTGTTCTGGTCACATCTGTTTCCCCCTTATCTCTTAGCGTCTCGGCGCTCTCCTGGTGAAGCTGCATTCTGTGTAGCGGTTGATCGCTTACTCCAGCTTTCCATTGGCACGTTGGGGACCACTTCTGGGAAGGGGGGCTGTGCAAGGCAACCTCTCTGTTCTTAAATCCCCCATCCAGTCAGGGAGTTACTGGCCATGCACATTATCAGAGCAGGACCTGATAATTGCTGAAAGTAAGGCAAGGGAAAGACTGAGCCTGAATTTGGTTTGTCCTGGTACAAGTTCATTCCACTTCTCTACCATCTAAAGCTCAAGTTGAATTAGGTCTTGAAGCATATGCAAGTTTTATTATTCAAGCCCCTTTTTAGTTATTGGTTTTTTCTTACTCTTATTAAAACAAAAATATTTTTGGTATTAAAAATCTGGGAAATCTGGAGGCTGGAGAGATGGCTTAGCAGATAAAACCACTTGATGCCCTTCTAGAGGACCAGAGTTTGGTTTCCAGCATACATGTTAGGGGACTCACAAACACCATGACTTCAGCTCTAAGGGATCTGCTGCCCTCTTCTGACCTCTGTGGGCACCTGCATATACATGAGCTCTCAGGTGTGTGCACACACAAGTACACACATGTGCGCACATGCACGCACACACACACACAAGAAAAAACGTAAACAAAACCCAAATTAACTGGAACATAAAGAAGTGGGGGGGGGGAGAAGGTGCATACATGACCCCAGTGCCTAGAAATGACCACTTAGAATGTTTGAATTGCCACTCAGAATCTTTGGTGACTTTTCTTCAAAAATATTTCGCTAAGGAAAGATGCTACTTTTTATCCATGTACTGTTCATTACATGATTCCTGTTCTTTTTCATTACTGTGTTTGTGACCTTTCTTTTTCATTCATGGTGAGTTGTTCCAGGATATGGAGAGACTCACAGATGTGTGGAGAGGAGGGCAAAAGGCATGTGGCTGACAGACATGTCAAGGACAGAGCACTTGGATGATCAGACATTGAAAGGCCAGGGAGGCCTGACCACAGAGCCTCTGAAAGCCTAAGGGCAGGGACTGTTTTGTTAGGCACCAGGTGCACATCTTCCATCAGTCAGCCAATGCTAAGAGCTCCGTGACAGGGCAGTGATATGACTAAAATTGTACCTTAGGCCATGGTACATGGTGCATGACAGATGGCCACTGGGGCTTCTGATGACCTTCAAGAGGGAAGGTCAGGGAAAGAGAATGAAGTGGGGAGTGGGGAGAAGAAAGGACATGGGTGAGTGACATACAGACTTGGTTCAGGGGGCTGCTTGGACAGTGTGATCCCAAATTCCCAAACCAGGAGACCTTCAGAGGCTTTAGGCTGTAAAGGCTGTCTCATTTTTGACATTTAGATTTTCTTTGAGATTAGGTCAGGCAAACTGACATTACAACCTCAAGACAAAAATTACAATATGCTTCATTCAGTTCTCATCTCTAGTATTCATGTGGCCACATCCCATCTTCTTCTTCTTCTTCCCTAAAACTAGCAATGGAATGACAGGTGACCTTGACACACTGAGATTGGATGTCCCAAATGGTTCGTGTGTAGTCCTGGAATCACAGCTCTGGGACATGTGACTGCCAAATCTCTCTTATCTTGTGTTGTACTACATTCGGTACATATGTGTCCCTCCTGCTTATTTCCATTGCTCTCCTTTAACTAATGGTCGATTCTTTGAGAGCAGAACAGACCATGTGGCATCCTTGTATGCTGAGCACTTGGCCTACCAGCCCCTAAAGCAAGAACATGGTGGTGCACCCCTGTAATTCCAGCATCCCAGAGGCAGAGAGCGGCAGGAGGTCCAGAGTTGAAGACTATTCTCAACTACACAGGGAATTCTAGGTCAACCTAGGCTACTCTGAGGCCCTGTCTCAAAATTTAAAATTAAGTAAAAATTGAAAGAAAAAGGAAGTGATTCTTGAAGATTTCAACCGAGAAGATACATATCCATCTCCCATAGATGTCCAGTGTGTTTATTTGAGACAAGTTTTCATGTACGCTTGGTTAGGCTCAAGTGTGCTATATAGCCAAGGAAGACCTTGAACTTCTGATTATCCAGCCTCCACTGCCCAAGTGCTGGCGATACAGACGTGTGCACCACATCTGGTTTATGCAATGCTGGGGATTGAAGCCCAGGCTCTGTGCATGGTAGGCGAACTCTGCACCAAGTGCGCTGCACCCGCAACCTTATACAAGAGTTTTTGGAAGACATTCTCTTGCTCCAGGTTTTTCTACATCGACTCCAGCACTAATGGACACGAAGGGACTGTTGTTTAACACAACCTTCAAATATGCTTATACGCGGTGCACAAGCATTGCTAGTCATGTGCTCTATTGATGAGATAGCTCCAACTTTTAATAATCATTTCTATAAAATTAATCATCAGCCTGCCGTTTGTCTGTTTTCAAGTCCAAGTTGGATATACCAGGTCTGCTTAAAATTGGACTGTGCCTCCCTGCCCTATCAAAAGGCCATGGCAGTTTTCTTTATTTAACCAATGAGGGCAATAACACAAATAGAAGACCCTCCTACACCAAATGGCCTCCATTAAACATGCCAATAATGTAGAACCTGGAAGAGGGGATTTAATGCAGTGGTAACGTGGGCAGTGTGGGACCCTGGGATGGGCTGAGAGATGCTCACACTAACCCTGTTTTGGTGGCAGCAGCCTCGGTTAAACTGTAACCTTGTTTTTTAAAAAACAAAAACAAAACAAAAAAAAAAAACAGTAGAGTGTGCCTGGGCCCGTGTGTCTTCTCAGAGCCTTGCTTGCCACTTCTTCAGACACTGGTTGCCAGCACCACTAGAGTTGGAAGATGGCAGAGTAGGAGCATTGTTCCAGGGCCCTCAAAGGTAAGTGCCATGCGTCACATGACTCATGTGACTGGCATAAATTGTCTCCCCGTTCTAGAGGCTGAAAGCTCAGAGGGAGGCTTAAGCAGGATTGGTCTCTTCTGAGGTCTTTCTCCTTGGCTTAGGGCTTGGCTTTTCCTGAAGAATTCTTACATAGTGTTCAACACACGCACAAATGCACACACACGTACACACCCCTAGTATCTTTGTATGCCTAAACTTCCTCCTCTAAAAAGACGTCAGTCACATTGGCTAGGTCTCAGCCAGAAGGCTTCATTTCAACATGCTCATCTCCTTCTACAGCCCCTGACTATGTCTACAGAAAGGTTCCAAGGTGCTGCTGGGCTTGAGACTTGAACACATGAATTGGGATAGGGAAGGCACAAACCATCTCATGACAGGGAGTACTTGGCAGAGCCCTGAACACAACATTGCATCAGGCTTCTCAGAGTGTGCAGACCACAAGAAAGAAACATAATAACCCAGTGGGCAGCGATCACTTCTGGAAGGACTGGTAATGGGTCAGGAGAAAGGCCTGCTCCTGCAACTACGGGCACCCCCACAGCCCGGCTGTGAGCATGCAACCTGTCTCTAGGATACAGAATGTCAGTCCCCTCAAACCCATGTAATTCATTCTCTATGCTGTAGTCATTCCCCAATGTTGATTCTCACTGTTCTCCCCATTACCCACCCTCTGGTCCTCAGAGGGCCCAGCCAGGGGCAGGGCCATGGTGACGGGCGATTATGCAGCCCCATGTATTCATAATTCAAAATAAACCCATCAAAACATTTGCTCTTACTTTTAACCCCATTGTGCCCTGAGTGGAAATGTTGAGACTCACAGCGGAGCCGATGAAGACAGCAGACAAAAGTTTTCCCACAGCCCATATCCCCTTAAACAATCTAATCCCATAGAAGAGATTTATGCCTGACCTGGGGACTGCACTGGGGAGCTGGGCTCCTGCGGGTGGCCCCTCCCTGTGTCACCAGGCTTTCTAGAGACCAGCTGCCTGTTGCCATAGTGATTTGGTTATAGAAGGGCAATGCACCTAACCTGGGTGCTTTTTTTTTTTCCCCACATGCTTATTAAAAGAAAGGAGAAAGTTTCCATTAAACTCTCTGGGTTGATTACATTTGGGAACTTAATAACGTTTGGATTCAAAGAACTCCCATTGAACTGACCTCGGCGGGGCTCCGAGTTCACCAGGGGAACAAACACTCCGACGTGGCTTGGCATCTTAACCCTATTTAACATTTTAATTAAGAGGGGAAAATTTGGTGTCATTTGCTTTTCTGCTGTCTCCAGGAGCGGCAGGGGACCAGCCTGAGAATTCCCCCAAGAGCAGGGCGGAAAGACATACATTAGCTAATTAGAGCTGAGGCGGGCGGTGCTTGGCCATTTTGTTGGCCAACTTTTCTGTTGTCCTCTCTTTCTAGAAGGATTCTTTAAGTGGGGAGCATCAGTATAGCTCCTTTTTCTTCATTTTTTTAAAAAAAAAAAACCCTGTTAATTGAGAATTGGAGTCTTGCCTGAGTTTTTCCTCCACACAGGCAGAGAAAGGAGGGATGCATGATGCTCCAGCCTCCTGCTGGGAAATGCCCAGAGGTTAGAAATTTTAGAAACCTTGTCCTCAGACCCTCAGTTCATAACCATCAAAACTCATTGTTTCTTTAGCATTTCTTCTTTGCTAGCCAGGCAGGCACCCTGGGGATGACTGTTAGAATGACCCGGCTAAGGAGAAAATACTATCTTCCTGGGTTTGCAAATGAGCTTGTGATGGGGTTTGGAACCGTCCAAGAGAGGGGCAAGCTAGCTCAGGGGATCCCAGAGGTGTCTGGTGGGCTCTGTCTACACTCAGTCAGGCTACTGGGTTAGTAGAAACACTGATTTCATGAGAGGGAGGAAGAGAATTTTATCATACTTCCAAACCCAAATCCCACGGTTTCTCTGTACTTTGTTTTGCTCTGTTTGAAGGCCTCCACCCCTGACCACGTTTCCAGTTCCTTCCTCCGTTACCATCCCTTCATCCTATCTCAGTGCTGAACCGGGACAGTTTGCATCCTGGGACCTCTCCTGCCCTGTCTAGCCTGCTGTCTCAGAGGGGCTTCCAGGGAAAGCAACACCCCAGAACCCCTCATCTCTAGACCTGAAAGGAATGGAGAGGAACTGAAGTCTGTGTTAATTGCATTATGGAGCTTTCTCTAATGAAATGGTGGCTTTCTCCATAGCAACGGTGATTAGTACAAGCAGAATGGTGGATCCTCCAGAGCCTGACCGCCTGGGAAGTGACTGCCACCTTACAAAACAATTCAGTCCAGAAAGAAGTTTATTGTGCACAGTTCGCCTAAGCTGACTGCTCAGGTCACATTCTCTAAAG
Source organism: Ondatra zibethicus (assembly GCA_004026605.1). Lineage (NCBI taxonomy): Eukaryota > Metazoa > Chordata > Mammalia > Rodentia > Cricetidae > Ondatra > Ondatra zibethicus. The sequence continues at coordinate 34,453 of PVIU01006622.1, forward strand.
CCCTATTCTCTCCTTCCCAGCTGGGGCTGGTCACAGACATGTAACCCTGGGTTGCGGGTGGGACATAACTGGACCAGCTGAGGTCCAGGGACAGAGAAGAAAGCTCTGCTCCTGTTTAGGGGAGTTGGGGAGTAACTCCCCAGTATTTGCAGCTTTTAAAATGCCCCCCCTCCACCCGAGATAGTCAGAGAAGAGCAGATGGACCCCTTCCCATCTGTAAACATCCTTATGTCTTACACATTGTAGAGTGAGTGGTTTTCAAAGTTGGAGGGAAATGAAAACCTCCAGCTGAAAACAGAAAGATGGGAAATCACAGTTCTGCCAGGTGAAATGGCTAGAATAGAGCACAGGAGTAGCATCCTGGCTTCTCTGGGAGGTGGCTCCTGGACAGCCCCACCGCCACCAAGGTAAAGCAAAACACCCACAGGCACGGTGCTGAGCACAGGGCATGTATAGCCCCTCATCTGGGCTGCACCTGCAGGAAGGCCTGATCAAGGCTGTATCTCTGATGCTGGGGCTAGAGAAGCCAGGAGGTAGTCAGCTGGGACTCTCAAAAAACTGAAATAGAGTGTGATTACAACATCTAGATTCAGGATTACACACATCTGATTTATGTCCTGAGCCTACCATAGATTCGTCTGGTGTGCTTCTGATCTGGAGTCTGAAGACTTGGGTCTGAATCCTGCCCCAGCCACTCAGTTGAGTGTCTTCCACCTAGTGACCCAGTCTCTCCAGGTTTTAGTTTCCCATTTGAAACAACAGTGCCTGCCTCTTTTGGTGGCTGAAAGGGCAAAGTAAAGCACTTGCAAGTCTTCAAAGGGCTGGGGAGATGGCTCAGCTGCTGAGGCGTTTGCCACACAAACCCGAAGTCCTGAGTTCAGATCTCTAGAACTCACATGGAAAGCTGAATGTAGAGGCGTGACCCTGTAACCCCATTGTGTTAGGGGCTCAGAGGTGGGTGGATCCTTGGCCAGGTAGGCTGTCAGAATCAGTGAGCATCAGATTCAGTAGACAGTGATTGAGGAAGACACCTGACACCAACCTCTGGCTTCCATATACACATGCATGCACACTGAAATGCATATCTCCACATGTACATGGGTGCACACACACCACACACGCACGAGCACGCACACGCACACACACACACACACACACACACACACACACACACACACACACACACACACACTGCTCAAAACCAGAAATTACTATTATCACACAGAATAGTGCTCTGTTAAATTTGTTCTAGGACCCAAAAGGGGATGCCACTGCAATTCTGATGGCTCTGGTTATGCTGCGGGGGAGCGGGGGGAGGTAAAAGCTTCCTTCCCTCAACACTGCCAGGCCAAGCAGGAAAGGTGTTTCTGGCTATAAATACAACCAAGAGAGGCTAGAGCAATAGCTCAGCATTTAAAGTGCTTGCCAAGCAAGCAAGAGGACTGGGGTTCAGAACAGAAATTCTGGTTTGATGTGGCAACCTGTCTATAATGCCAGCTTCCAAGAGTAGAACAGAGGGTCCCTGGAACAAGCGGGCTAGCAAACTAGCCATACTGCCAAGCTCTAGGTTTGAATGAGAGAATGGAAGAACAATTGAGGCCAATTCCTGACCTAAATCTCGGGCCTCGGTTTACATAGGCACACATGTACACACATGCTCATACTAACACACAGGTGTGCCTCCACACATGCAAACACACATGCACACTATACACGCAAACACATGAAAAGAAGACCCCAGGATATCCAAGCTCCAAAATTCAGTCTTGATGAGCAGAATACTTAGGGCATGAGAAGAGCAGAAAGTCCCTGAGAGACTATCCATCGGGAGCTAATGGTTCAAAGCAGTACCAGGAGCAAGGATGGCTGCTCCAGGCCTACCAGGCAAACTTCCCAGGGACGCTCACTTCTGTTTTCATTAATGAAGCTTAAAAGGTAATGTACTTAAGAGCACTTACAATGCTTAAATTTCTGTAGAAAATAAAAACGCTATGTATGCTGGCATAAAGTATAATTTTTAACACTTTCAAAAGTGTTGGAAGAAAACTGGATGAGGGCTACGAATCAAAATATTTATAATGCCAAGACATTTGTACATGCCTGTGATCTGTTTTCTCTTTTAGAAAATAATTCATTTACATTATCATTATGCTAAAAATACTATTACCCAAACTTTTCAGCTCTAAGACTCCCAGTTCTAAATAATAAATAAATCTGTGAAGTCTTTTAATTACATTCAGTGTGCAGACCCATTATCTCAGTATTTAAAGTGAAGATGGAACATCTCTGCAAGGACAGATCAGTAAAGACTGCAGTGCCCTGAAGGACCCCCTAAACAGACACACTCTCTAAGCAGCCATCTGCACCCTGGGAGTGTGGGACTCGAGTGGGAGCCAAGAACCCCAACACCATCAGCTTCACCTTGGTGCTTGCTAGGTGAAAAGATGTACTGGAATCGTGTCATTATGATACGCATGCAGGCTAGGTCCTGCACACACATGGCACACGTATACACATGGACACATCAATAAAATAAAGTTTTAAAAAAGAGTAGGAAGTCAGGTTTTCCTTTAAGAGCAAAATAGCCATTTTATAAGGTGCTTCATATTGCCTGCCAGTGGCCAGACTTTAATCACCTGACCACATCTAGCTGTAAGAAGGTCTGGGAAAGTCTTTTGCTGAGTGACCTCATGTCTTGTTTTGATTCTGCAGACCGTGCACTTCCATACGAATAGTAGCTGAGATGGCATGGCGGCTCACATTTGTAATACCAGCACTTAAGAGGCTAAGGTAAGGAGATACCCATGAGTTTGGGGCCACACTGGTCTTTACATAGTGAATTCCAGGCTTGCCAGGACTATGAAAGTGAGACCATGTCTCAAAAAACAAAACAAGGGCAGGTAAGGTGGTTCAGTAGGTCAAGGCACTTGCTGTGCAAGCCTGCAATCTAAGTCCAATCCTTGGAACCCACATAAAGGTGTGAGACTCCAACTCACTCTGACCTCCACATGTGTGTCTTGGTACATATACCACACACATACATCATATACATATTCAAAATGGATTAAAACTTGGGCTAGGGAGATGGCTCAGCTGTTAAAGGCTAGGCTCACACCCAAAGCAAATTAAAACTCATCAAAATGTTTAAATATACATGAGTTCAAGATTATATACATATAGACGTGTTTGTGCATGCGCGCAAGTGTGTGTGTAAATATAGAGTCAGCGTGTGTGAGCAAGCATGAGCATATGTGCCTAACTGGTCACTTCCAGAAAATGAGAAATAAGTTTATCATCATGAAAATTAGTACATAAAGGGAAGGAAATATGTATCTTTTATCCTCTGTATGCTCTGAACCTAAGGATACACAGGAGTGGGGCCTTGTGGCCACTAAGTGATAACATCAGAATATTATCATTTCACAATACTTAAACCCCAGTGAATTAATGAACCTGCTTAGAGTAGTAAAGGCTCTTATATCTGAATCAGAGTTCTCCTGTGTTGTCAGAGCCTGTTTGTTTGTTTCCTGGCCACCCAGACTCTGGAAATAATCACACAGAAACTATATTATTTAAATCACTGCTTGGCCAATTACTATAGTATATTCCTAGCAAGCTCTTACATCTTAAATTAACCCATTTATATTATTTTATATTTTACCACGAGGCTTGTAGCCTACTGGCAAGGTTCCAGCTGGCAATTCGTGTCTTTCTCCTCTAGCAGTTCTATGACTTCTCATTGACTCCACCTTCTTTCTCTCAGCATTCAGTTTAGTTTTCTTGCCTAGCTCTGTTCTGCTAAGCCATTGGCCAAAACAGCCTTATTCATTAGCCAATAAAAGCAAAACATAGACAGAAGGATCTCCCACACCATTTCCCCTTTTCTGTTTAAATAAAAAGGAAGGTTTTAACATAGTAAAATTACATATAACAAAGCAGGTATCAAGCAAGAATTACAGTTGCAATACTTATATCTAATTTATCCTTTATCATAACTAAGGAAAACTATAACTATCTATTCTTCAACTCCTTCAAAGACTCCAGAAGGATATAATATTACCTAAGTAAACAGGAAGTACATTGTAAGCAAGTTCCAAAACTCTAGAATTGACAGAGACATCTCCCTGCCTAGACAGTCACCCAAAGTTCTTCTGTATTGTTGGGGAACCCATCTTCAGCTTACCAGCCCATAGTTTCTGGCAGACTTTTCCATGAAGCAGGAAATTTCAAAGACAGTTCCACCTATATTAGCAGTTTGTCAGTCACTTTCTTCCATGTCCTACAGAATGTCTGGCAGACTCTTTCATGAAGCAAGAACTCCAAAGGACAGTCACACCTTTAGGCAAGTTCAACAGTCATTTCTCTGTGGGTCCTGCATATCCAGTTCACACAGCGTAACATCAAACAGTCCAGGCAAGAGCAGTTTCTTGCCCAAATGGCTAACAAACTCCATAAGGAGCCTCTTCGATGCCCATCTTCGTCTTGAAGTAATTAGTGATGCCAGGAGCAGATGTGTCTCATTGTCATGAAAAGTCTAAGTTCTTAAAACATTTTAAATGCCATATTCTGAAGGTTTCTGAAAGATTTGAAGAATACCTATCTAACTGAAATATATCTCTCTATATCTAGAAAGCCTACCTAACATGACTAGAAGCTTGACTATAATAGATGATTATATATTAACCTATATTTCTTAATTATACATTAAACTTTTTAATGAGCTGCACAAACACAATACCTTAATTAAGAGCAGAAATATACATATAACAAAACTGACCTTAAATTTTTATCAATAAACCAAGATCCATACCAATGCAAATCTCTATAGCATATCCCCCTTTAAATGTAAAAGAAAACATTTATAAACAATATTTGGGAATTTGGGCATAGTTTTCTCCAAACTGCTTCCTGCTTTTTTGTTGGGCGAAGTAATTTTAGGGGTTAGTCACAGCGACCTTTCTGGGGATGTTGGTTTATCAAACCACATTAGTCCAAAAGAAATCCATAGGGTCTCATCTTCTGCGGAAACAAAAAAAAAAAGAACCTCTTTTCCAAAGCATCATGGGGTAATTTCCATTCCATCTCATGGTCTTGAGTCCGTTCTCTGAGACTGGGAACTTTTAAAGAGCAGACATGGTGAACACTATATCCCTGCATCTTCCATGATTCCATGATGAACTCATGATTGCCTTTACCCAGCACGCTTATTGTCACTGTATCAACAAGGCCCTTCCAGATCGCCCTATGCAAAATGTCTCTCATGCGACAAGCACCATCCAGCAGTCTTGTCTATGTAGCCCTTCACTGTAAATGGTTTGGGTTCCCCTAGCACTTAGTACTCATCTGTTTTGCTTACCCCAGTGGCTAGGACAGATGCTCAGAGAGCTGGGTGAATGTGTCAATAAAGAAATGAATGTGAGCAGGGCGTGGCGATACACCAACAGCTATTTGGGAGGCTACAGCAAGAGTTTATCTTGAGCTTCTGAATCTTGAGGCAAGCCTGGGCCACATAGCAAGACTCCATCCCAAAACAGTAGTAAAAACAAAGTTACAAACATCAAAAAGAGGGACCGCACGTAAACAACTAAACATGTACATGTAATAAAGTTTTCTAAAAAAAAAAAAAAAAGCAGATGAAGGGATCAGGTGTGAGTACTTAGATTTTTGCACGGTGCTTACAGAGAGCAAGCAGGTTGAGAGCCCAGGCTCCCAGGAGAGGTGTCAGTCTGCATCACAGAGATGTGCTGGGTTAGTGTAAGGGCTGTCTGTCTAGCATGTGACCACCCCCATCTTGCCGGACAGCTATTAACAACATGCCTCTCTACTGGACAATATGTACTCATCTCTGTGTTCAAACTGCCCTTGAATGTCTCAGTAACATCAAAGAAAAGTGACATTCCTGCAAAAATTACAAAGAGGCCATAGAACTTAAGGGCAAGTCAATCAACGCAATGTAATCGCCAGTTACTGTTTAGCTGGATTTCAACAGCACCCTCCCCAGACACAATCAAAGATTCCCAGGGTCTGAGAAATTCCAAAGGAAAGTGGAACCCCAAGGCTCAAGCCTCTTAGTGGAGCTGAAGCGCTCTTCTGCATTTGCAGGGGCTGACTGGCAAGGTTGGCCCTCCCTCAAGATCTCCGATAGATGCCAGTGGCCTTTTCCCAGGGTGAGGTGTGGTCAGAAAGTGCTTCAATAACTGTGACGCCATCACTAGAATCTTGCCATTCATGAACATGAACTTAAGAAGAAAAATCCAAATTAAGTGGAGGTTACGCTGACCCCTTTTAAGTGGGCTTTGTGGTTGGTGCTAGTGGTATGTAAAGTTCAAACCCAAAACAGGCCTACTCACAAGTACCAATTTCCACACACTCGTTAGGTCAGGAATTCATTATGCAAAGCAATTGTTCTAGCAACAGCCAGATATCCCTAGACAGCTCTTTCCCTTATGCACCCTTCCCTGCTCAAAGGTTTACCCCACTTTTGTTTGTAGGATCTTATATTCGGTCCCTTCTCTTGCTGTCATCCAGATGAGCAGATGAACATGAAGGTCCCTTCCTTGGCGCACATACCCACATGCTGTCTATGCACCTATGGGCCTCACCTTCACCTACCTGTCTCCTGGCTTCAAGTGACCATATGAGCGGGCCGAACAAAGGACACCCCCCTTGGAGATGATCCTTAGTAACTGCACATCTGAAAGCAAACAAATTGGTACTTCCCTAGGGTTACAAAGCAAAATTCTTTTATATGCCTTAAATTTACAACTTTCCTTTATGGGTGTTTCCAATATTCTTAATGCGTGAAGAGCCCATAAAATTCAGTGTGGTCTAGTTTGGTCTCGCTTCTTGGGAATGTTTCCTAGACATTCCCCAGTGTTGTGTCAGTGAAGAGCAAACCCAGTGTAGGTCCTGGATGCTGGCACTTGGGCCTTCATATGACACACAGGACTCTCAGATGGGTCCAGTCTTATGCTCACTTGACAGACATCCAGGGGCTCCATTACCACAGTGGTGTGTTTGTGGTGTTGACTTCCTAGACTCTTAAGAACTGGCCAAGGAAGAAAGGATTTTGATAGTGTAGACAATGAGGTGCTTGTGAGGCCTGATGCAGACCTTAGAGATTTGAACTCATGGAGGTGGAAGAGATGGAGGCCTAGTGGCTCCGGAAATACTATGGTGAGGATCAAGAAAGATGACGGGGAGAGAGACAGCTGGGGCTGGACATTATGGGGTGCAGGGGTGAAAAGTAGGCCTGCCAAGATGGGTGGCTTAATCTTCGCTGGAGAGATAGTAAGGACTGTCTGAGGTACAGGGAACATGTGGGGCAGATAATCTTGCGGCATCCCTAGACTGTGGTTGGGGAGACCGAAAGATGAGCTTGGAAACCCATATGGTAGAGAATAAGGCTGCCCTGGCCCAGAAAGCCCGGAAGTGTAGAGGGCACTGAAAAGGAGGGCACCTGTTGCAGAGTATTCCTTTACGCCATGCCATCTGAAGATGTGTCGCTGTGATTGTCGCTGAATGACCAATAGCTAGGCAGGAAGAAGTTAGGCAGGACTTCTGGGGTCAGAGAGGTCTTGGGGAAGAAGAAAGCAGAGCTGCCAGCTGGAAGCAGAAGAAGCAGGAAATGAAGGAGGAGAGGTAAAAATGCCACAAGCCACGTGGCAGCACGTAGATTAATAGGAGTGGGTTAATTTAAGTTATAAGAGCTAGTTAGAAGCTAAGGCCTGGCTCCCATAATCAATAAGAAGTCTCCGCATCACTGTTTGGGAGCTGGCAGTCCAGAGAAAGACTGCCACAGATGCCACTGCATCCCACTTGGGATGGCAACCGAGTCAGGACCAGCAATAACAACTACACTGAAGACTGCCCCTCACCGTATTCTGAGCGACCAAAGGAAGAATGCATCCAGAGCTACTCAAGTCTGAAGAAAGGAAAGCCACGAACATTACAGCTGATCTTAATAACCCAGCTGTGAGAACTAAAGAAAGGCATTCATTTCCATGGACAGTCAGAAGTCAAAATAAAAAGGGAAAAAAAGAAAAGAAAGAAGGAAGAAAGGGAGGGAGAGAGGGACGGAGGGAGGGAGGGAGTTTGACCCCTGGTGGTTTTAGAAAAACTTAAGGGAAAGGGCAGAAAGAGAGTCTCCAATCTGTACCCAAAGTTAGCTGAGTCGGGACCTGTTTGAACAATGAAGATGGTGGAAACCTCCTCCCCACAGCAGCTCATGCTGTTGAAGCTGGAAACACTGCTCCTCTCAGCTGGACAGTGGCAGCTGCTGGGGAGCTTAGCTCCCAGGGGGAGTGGGAGTGGTGGCCAGCAGGCACCCTGTGAGCAGAGCCTTGGTGACTATGCCAATGGCCGACTGCCCCAGAGGCTGGACGCCCAGTTCAGCACGTAGCTGACTTCACATGGACTGAGACTACGGTAAACTGCATTTTTAATACAGAAACAGTCTTTGAGGACACCAGTCACAAACCCATTTGTTTCCCGGATCATCCTGCACCTCACTCTGCCACCCATTTGCGCAGTTCCATGGCACTACACAATGACACTCTTTCTCCATTCCAAAGAGTGCGTCTGATTTCCTGACCTATTTAATACAGCTCTCAGCTAACCTGGGTGGCTCAGTGAAACGCTAATTTTAAGCTGCAACGCCTCCTCCAGAACATGCCTGCATGCAGATGAGGAATACAGAGAGGGAGAAAAGAAAGCAAGAGCAGGGGTGGGGGTGGGGAGCAAGCTGGAAACAGTCACAGGCATTTTCTGTTCGAAATACAGCAACCTGCTGAGCAAGGCAATCCCACAGCCCATGAAATGGGGCCGATTTTCCAGACAGCCTGTTGGTTGGTTTTGTTTCCAACAAAACAAACAAAAGTATGCATAACCGTATGAGGCTTTGAGCTCCTTCTCCCCCCAGCCCCATTATGCCCTGGGGATCCAGAACAGGGTGCTCCTGGAGGAAGGCTCTGCCTGGCCTCCTATGAATAATTGTTTATGCATGTTCTATTAGGGAAAGGCAGCCATCAGTACGCTCTTACCATTCTAACACTGGACTGCTCTTTGTGAAGGACCATTTGAAATGGATCCTAATTACATGGTCTCCAAGACCTGTTTCAGTCTTGTGAACTTGCAGATAACAGTAATTATCCAGTAACAGAAGCTTCTTATTTCTTAAATGACTCTGAATGGCACATTTCAATGGCACTGGGTGTTTCTTAGGTTAAAGTGAATGCATTTTAACCATTTCCTTTAACTATCTGATTAGCTTGAACTAGCTTGAAAGGACCCAGTGCTCAGGGGCTGTTTGAAATAATGACAGGGTTTACACGTTTTCTTGTCTTTCCTATTTTTCTTTAATAGAACAGTTGGAGAAATGGGTCAGTAGTTAAGAGCACATGATGCTTTTGCACAGGACCTGGGTTCACATCCCAGGACTCACATCTGGTGGCTCACAGCCACCTGTAACTCCAGTTCCAGGAGATCCAATGCCCTCTACTGGCTTCCACGGACACTGCATGCACATGGTAAAAAAAAAAAGAGACACTAATGCTCATATAAATACTCATAAAAAAAATAACCCAAGATCTAAAAAGACTTCATTTAGGGGTTAAGAGACATAGTTCAGTCAGTAGTATGCTTAGCTAGCATACACAAAGCCCTGGATTTTGCCACCAGCATAACATAACCGGATGAGGTGTATGCAACTGTGATCCCAACACTGGGGAAGTAAAAGCAGAAGTTTCAAAGCTCAGACTATCCTTCTTGATCATATAACAAGTTCAAGGTTCAGCCTGGGCTATGAGAGACACAGCCTCAAAAACAATTTAAGGGGGAGGGACTAGAGTAATGACTTATCGGTTAAGGGCACTTATTGCTCTTGCAGAAGACCCAGATTTGATTCCCAGCACCTGCATGGCAAATTACAACTGTGTAACTCCATTCCTGGGGGATCGAATGCCCACTTCTGACCTCAGGGGGAACCAGGCACTTATATGGTACACACACACACACACACACACACACACAAACATCAAAACACCCATATACATGAAATAAAAATAAATCTTTCAGCGGTAATGAGACAGCTCAGTAAAAGGCACTTGCCACCAAGCCTGATAGTCTGAGTGTGAACCCCAGGACTCACAGAGTAGGAGAGAACTCACTACTAAAGTTGTTCTCTTCTGAATCTGTTCTTAAGTACTTTTATTAATGAGACTAAGAACCCACAAAAGGAAACCCTGAATGTCCCAGTAACACAACCATGTCCTACTAGAGACATTTTATTAAGAGTCTGAAAGAAAAACAATAGCATAAGCAAGTTGCAGGAAGAGAGAATGGAGAGGAGGAACAAGAGAGACAGGCCTGTTGGAGTTAGGGCCCAAGACAATAGGCATATCCGGCAGTAGAGATGATGGTAGAAGAGGGGGCTTCAGAGAAAGGGTGAGGTGCTCCAAGGGCCAGGATAAAAGACTATTTACTAGAAAAGGAAATCGCTCCCGAGAAGAGGAGTGAGCTAGTGCGCTCAGGGTAAGCTCCAAAAGGACTGGACCACCAGGCACATGACCTTCAGAGATGCTTCAGCCCCAAAGCTAATTGTTCTCCAGACTTTCCCTCTAAACCAGGCTCCTTTATTTCCCAACTTCTCTATCTAAAGTATGCTATCAGAAGCATTACTTCAAGCAGAGCCACTAGCTGCTGTAGAAGCAGAAGCCTTAGCCTCAGCCACATTCTGGTTATTTTGCTGGCCTTCTTGCTAAGATAATAGGTAGAATTGGATGAAAAACACCACCATGTAGCTCTTGAGAACAGACAGGAAACCAGGCCAGTGATGGTCCCTGTGGTGGCTTGAAAGAAAATGGTCCCCAAAGGGAGTGGCACTATTAGATGTGACTTTGTTGGAGTGGGTGGGTGTGGCCATGTTGGAAGAAGTGTGTCATTGTGAAGGTGGGCACTGAGGTCTCATAAGTGAGCCACTATAATTAAATTTTTTCCTGTATAAACTGAGCGGTGGTGGCACATGCCTTTAATCCCAGCATTCAGGAGATAGAGGCAGGCAGATCTCTGTAAGTCTGAGGCCAGTCTGGTTTACAAGAGTTAGTTCTAGGACAGGCACCAAAGCTACAAAGAGAAACCCTGTCTCAAAAAACAAACAGACAAAAAAATTTCCTCTATGAGAGTTGCCATGGTCATGATGTTTCTTTACAGCAATAGAAACTCTAAAGCAGAAGTTGGTACAAGGAACTGTGGTATCGTGACAGGCTGAATCATGTTTTCATTTGGAATAATATGGAATAGTCATGGGAGTTTGGGTTAGGAAAGCAGTGGAATGCTTTAAGTGCTGCTTAATGGGCCATACTAGTAGGAGCATGGAAGACAGTGGTGCTGAGTATTTTGAACTGTGTGTGGGGGGAGCAGGGGTTGGCTCAAGAGGTTTCAGAGGAGAAGAATATTAATATGTGGTCTAGAGAGCAGTCTTGTAATATTTTGATGAAGAAAGTGGCTGCCTTTTGCCCTTGTCTGTAGAGTCTGCCTGAGGCTAAAGTGAAGAGTTTTGGGGTAATTCCACTGGTAGAGGAAATTTCAAAACACCCTAGTATAAAATCTGTCATGTGGTTATTAGTGGTAACTCTAATAAAGATTAGTAATGAAAACGGGCAGGCTAATCGGTAAATTACAAAATGTAAAATTTGAGGAGAAAGGGAATACCAGGAAGTGAAATGGAACTAAATCCTGTATTTAAGCAGATAAACAGATTAAGAAATGGAGAAAAGGGAATGGTGACCTCTGGGCAAGACCCCATCCAGTTAAGCTTCCCACTTGTGAAAAGGAATTAAAGAAAAACTTAGAGCTGAGTGTGGTGGTGCATACCTTTAATCCCAGCACTTGAAAGGCAGAGGCTGGCTGGGTGGTGGTGGCTCACGCCTTTAATCCCAACACTCGGGAGGCAGAGGCAGGTGGATCTCTGTGAGTTTGAGGCCAGTCTGGTCTACAAGAGCTAGTTCCAGGACAGGCTCCATAGCCACAGAGAAACCCTGTCTCGAAAAACCAAAAAAAAAAAAAAAAAAGAAGAAGAAGAAGAAAAGACAGAGACTGGCAGATCTCTCTAAGTTTGAGACCAGCCTGGTCTACAGATCCAGTTTCAGGAGAGCCAAGCTTAGGCAGTGAAGAAAACTATGGGAAACAGAAAGTTGGTGAAGATATAACTGAACGAGGAGGACATGTTCCAGCCACAGCAAGCAGCAGGACTTGGCAGCTTCGGTCATGCGGTTCTGGCTTTAGAGATAAGGACAGAAGAAAAGAGCTACAGAATAGCCCCCCATGACTAAGGAAAGCCTCCGAGGCAAGGCATGTGTCGGGGTGTCCCTGAATGGGGGCTCAGAAAGGTCACTGTGTGGAGCTGTGAAGAAGCTGAATTGCCTTGGAGACCCCAAGATGTTAGAGAGGCCAGAGTCCTGGGATACCTGCAGAGGAGAGCTGCTAAGAGGGGGTGGAACCAGCCCAAGAGAAAGAAGTGCATTGCAGTCAACAAAGCTGAATGGAGTTGGAGATCTGAAGAGCATTTCCAAATCAGAGATGGAGGTGCAGCGTTTGGAGTTTGCCTAGCTGGTTTCCCGTCTTGCTTTGATCCAGTATTTCCTCACTATGCTCCCTTCCCTATGTTTTGGAACAGTAATGTATATCCTGTGCCATTACAAGTTGGAAGTATGTGATCTGCTTTTCATTTTATAGGGGATTATAGTTAAGAGATTACATCAATCTCAGAAGAGACTTTGAACTTTTAAACATCGTTGAGACTGTGATATGGAGGCTTTTGAAGTTGGACCAAATTAATTTTTTGCATTATGATATGGGGCCAGGGAGTGGAATGTGGCGGCTTAAAAGAAAATGCCCCCCAAATGAGTGGCACAATTAGGAGGTATGGCTTTGTTGGAGTTGGTGTGGCCTTGTTGGAGGAAGTGTGTCACTGTGAAGGCAGGCTTTGAGGTCTCATATATGCTCAAGCCATACCCAGTGTCTCAGATCACTTCCTGTTGCCTGCAAGTCAAGATGTAAGAACTCCTAGCTCCTTCTCCAGCACCATGCTTGCTTGCACGCTGCCTTGCTTCCTGCCATGACAATAATGGACTAAACCTCTGAAGTGTAAGCAAGCCATCCCAATTAAATGTTTTCCTTTATAAGAGTTGCTGTGGTCATGGTGTCTCCTCACAGTAATAGAAACCCTAGGTAAGACAGTCATTCTTCCTTTCTGGAGATGGCATCCCTTACACTGCATGGCCAACCTCTGGTTGCTCCTAGCAACTTCCCACCACCAACAGCACTGATCAAAGGAATGGCATGCAACTCTGATGAAGCCAACCCAATCCTCCTATCTGAATAGCAAGTTCTTACTGAGATTCCCTAAGATCTGTATGTTGAGGATATCAGTGAAGTTTTGGTTAGAAGCAAGTTGTGCTAGGGGGTAAACTAGACATCAGTAAGAGGAGGCTGGGAAGATAGGCCAGCATACTGCGCTTGGTATATATGCATGAGGGACCTGAGTTTAAATCCTCAGCACACGTGTAAAAAGTACGGTGTGGTTGTATGCTCCTGTAATGCCAGCATTGTGGGGGATAAAAACCAGAGGATACCTGAGACTTACTGGCCACATAGTTCCAGCTCAGTGAGAGACCCTGTCTCAAGGGAACGGGGGAGTGGAGCAATAAAGCAGGGACATGACGGATATCCCCTACCCCCCCTACATGCACACCAAAAGAACTACTAAAAATAAATAAATAAATAAATAAATATATTTTTCAAAGACAGAGCCGCACCCCACCCGACCACTCTGCCTTGTGGACAGGCTGACTAGTGAGCGACTTAGCAGCTGCAAATTAAACAGCTCCTAGGGAAGAGGGGTGTAATGAGGATTTCTCTCACTTTCTCTTCTGCAAAATCAGGCCTCTACATTTGGGGCAAACATTTTTGGGGAGACTCATAAAAACTATTTTTATTGTTATATATTATCACAGAGCTATGGATAAGTTTACAAAGACTATTTGATTAAAATAAACACAAAATTAGAACCTCTAAAACTCTGGAAGGAAATATAAGACAAAATATTCATTTAAGTAATTAAAAAATTATGTGTAAACACGTGCTGTCTCTGTGTGGGTATGTGCATGTGCCCTCAGAGCCCAGAAAGGGCACTGGACCCCTGGAGCTGGAGTTCCAGAGTGGCGAGTACTGGAAACTGAGCAAGATACAGCATTTTCACGTGGAAATGCAGTAGGAGAAAGGGTGAACACTTGGACTCCGTCTTTCAGCAATTCAAGCCCTTCTTTAAGGAAGCGCCAGATCTGTCACTGCTTCACTGCAAATCCTGATACAGCTGTGACGCCAGGAAACGGAGACGATCCCACAGTGTCCAGAAACTCCCGCGGTGTCCAGAAACTACACGTTCACAGTGTAGCTGCGACACTGCCTAGCTCCTGGTTCAGCAAGAGACCCTGACTCAAAAGGAGCAAAGAGAAAGACAATGAATCAGGACATCCCATATCCACTTCTGGCCTCTGAATATGCTCTCCCCGCCAATGCACACATGTGCGTGCACACACGCACACACACAAAGAAGTTAGCAAAATAACTCTTCTGTCTGGCCGTCTCTCCATATCTGAAGAGATGGTGGACAGGCACGTGGAATCATGGATACGCAGCTGAACTAAGAGCTTATGCTCTGAATCTACAGACTTGAAATGTTTTTCTTGTTTCATGGTCAAAAAGCTCCTTACTCAAGAGGTGCTGTTCAGGCTCAGTGAGTAGTGAATTCACAAAGTGTGATGAATTGGACCTCATGAAGAATTCATGAGTTCTCATTTAATGCTAATTTTTTTAAAGGGCCTACATTAAATGATTTTAAGACCCTGGCTCAGACTGGCAAGCAAAAAGATTAAAGTTCAGAGAAAATTCAATCCCAAGCCACACAGTCAAATTATACAAGAGTACATTTATTCCTTCTCTTGCAGTGAATGCCTCAAGCCTGCAACATTCAAATAAAAATTTAAAGCTATTTTTCTCATACTGCATTTAATCAAACTTTAATAGCCCTTTGATCCTTAAACAAGAAAACATTCGTGCTAGTCACCATGCCTCTGCTTTATGCATGCCAGAGGAGTGAAGGATGCCTGTGTCTGTGGAGGATCTGACCCTCCCTCCTGAGTATCCTCACAAATGCCTTGTCACGGTGGGCTTAGCTAGACCGTGCCAGAAACTTTGACTTGGCATTGATTCTTCATATTGCAATTGAAAAGATGTGTTGAAAAAAACCAAGCTGTTTGGAAGCTTGAAAAACAAACCTAGTAGTCTTCAGGCAGCAAGATGGCTCGGTGGGTAGAAACGCTTGCTGTGCCAGCCTGAGTTCAACCCCAGCACCTATGAAAGAGAGGCAGATGTGGAGGTCCACATCTGTAACTCCAGTACTCCTATGGAGAGACGGAAGGCAGAGATAGCGGGTCAACCCCAGCACCTATGAAAGAGAGGCAGATGTGGAGGTCCACATCTGTAACTCCAGTACTCCTATGGAGAGACGGAAGGCAGAGATAGCAGGCTCGCTCAAAAGCTTGAGTACTAGCTTTTCTCAGTTACTCATGGGGCAGACACAAGCAAAGACGCTGCCTCACAAACAAGGTGAAAAGATGAACTAGCCTCCTGCAAGTTGTCTTCTGACGGCCACACCGTGGCGCGCGCATCCAAATTGATGAAATGTGTGCAACTCTCTCTTGCGTGCTTCCTCTCACACGCCGCCTCTCAATAATAAATGCTTTCTTCAAGCTCGGAATTAGCTCTTGGTTGAGATAGTTAACGGACAATGGTTTCTAAGCAGGAGAGAAGACATTCTAGTAACTGACTGGATGGAAAAGTACAAATTCACTCAGGTTAAAGTTTAACACAGTCAAGCCAGGTGTGGTGGCGCACACCTTTAATCCCAGCACTCGGGAGGCAGAGGCAGGTGGATCTCTGTGAGTCTGAGGCCAGCCTGGTCTATGGAGTGAGTTCCAGGGCAGCCAGGGTTACACAGAAAAACCGTCTCGTAAAAATCAAAAATACAAAAAGCCCTCAACACAGCCCATAAACCAAGCACAAAGTTCGGCTCAATAACAGTGGCATGGTTACTCACTCATTTCTGTAAATGCCATTTAAAGACCTTTCACTCTGAAGGAATCAGTAATTCAGAAGCTTAACATTTTAAACAAACATAAGCCTTTAAGTTAAGGCATTTTGTTGGAATTTTAGAGATGGGCAAACTTAAAAACAGTAGTATAAACAGCTAGCAGAAAGAACAAGGGGAGGGAGTCAGGGAACAAGGGATGCAATTAGTGCAAACAGGAGTCTGTTGAGGCTGCTCTAACAACACACCGACTGGTGGCTTACGACAACAGGAATCCAGTCCTGAGTTCTGGAGGAACTTCTTGCCAAGTTCAAGATCAAGGTACTAGGAGACTTGGTGTCTGATGTGGACACACTACCTAATCACAGACTCCGACCTGCTGTATCTTCCTGTGATGGGAGGGATATGGCTTTACAAGGGAACTAGACAAACTTACAAGAGTTCAGCCCTTGTGATCCGATGACCTGCCATGGGCCTCACCTTCTAAGTCAGCACAGTGAAGCTATGGATTCCAATACTGTCTAGAATTCCCAGAGCGATATGAACAGTCTAAAACCCAAATACCAGGAAGGGTGGCTAAAAGAAGGTAATGAGGTAAAGATACAATACATTAAGACAAATATGCAATCATCGATGGATAAATATTTTAAAGCCTTTTGTTCTGGCTGGTTTTGTGTGTCAACTCGACACAAGCTAGAGACATCAGAGGAAGGAGCCTCAGTTGAGGAAATGTCTTCAGGAGAGCCAGCTGTAAGGCAGTTTTTCATTTAGTGATCAGTGGGGGAGGGCCCAGCCCATGGTGAGTAGTGCCATCCCTGGGCTGCTGGTCCTGGCTTCCCTAAGGTGAGCTGAGCAAGCCATGGGAAGCAAGCCAGTGAGCAGCTCCCCTCCACAGCCTCTGCATCAGCTCCTGCCTCCAGAATCCTGCCCTGTCTGAGTTCCTGTCCTGACTCCTTTCAGTGAGGGATAGCAGTTCTGAAGTGTACGCCACATAAACCCTTTCTTCCCCAACTTGCTTTTTGGTTATGGTGTTTTGTCGCAGTAACAGAAAACCCTAAGGCAGATATTGGTTCCAGCATAGTGGGGTACTGCTGTGACAGACCTGACCACGTTCTGGGGAGGACTGTAAAAGGACTTTGGAGCTTTGGGCTAGAAGAGCCACTGAGTGTTAAGAGTTCAGTAGGATATTCTGTGGAACTTAGAAGAATATTAAGAGCAGTGTAGAAGATGGAGTCCTGGTCTCTGAAATTTCAGAGGGAAGATTAAAGACTCTACCAGGGCTGTTTGTTGTTTGAATTAAGATCCTGTGGTTCAGGTTTGCTGGGACTGAAGAATCAGCTGCCATTAACAAGATACAAGAACTACTAAAGCAAGTTTGCTTTGCTGGGATACTTGATGCTAGTTGGCTAGAGTTAAGAAATTAGCGGTGATTAACAAGAGACCAACATCAATGAGGCGAAACCTTCTGGGAAGTGTTTCCTGAGAACAGCGAGAAGCTGTGTTCCTGATTTGGTAACGTATGTTCCTCAGGTGGTACTAGGTTTGAAGGCAGGAAAGAGTCATGGCGAGCAGCTGAGGCTTGGCACTGTGAGAGGCCAGGAGAGTCCATCAGTGAAGGTGCAGTTTCTGTGGCAGTTGAAGGCCCACGACTGAAGGGGTCATGCAGAGAAATTGAGGCTTGGCACCATGAAGAGAGCCTATGAGAGCTTATTGGTGAAAGTGCAGCCCAGTTGCAGCAGAAGACCCTGGAGTTTTGGAGATGCCACCAAAAACAGCAGCAGCAGTGGAGTGGGGCCAGCCAGAGCCTACAAGACAAGCGGTGTGTACTGCAGAGGGTAGAGTCAGAGAGGTGACCATAGCCCTCTGCAGTTCAGAAAACTGAGTGGATCCCAGATAATTGGACATTGAGATATTTATACTGTTGGACTTTGGTTTTGCTTGGTTCGGATTGTGATGATGCCCTGGTTCTTCCCTCTTTTTTTCTTTTAAATGATAAAATTTACATTTATTTGGGTCCCATTTATTTTTTTAAATTTTATTTATATGTTTTTCTTTTACACTTTTTTATTTTTTAAACAATCTTTTTTTAAAAAACATACCAATCCCAGTTCCCTTTTCCTCTCCTCCTCCTGCTCCCATCTTTCCCCCACCCCATTTCTCAGAGAGGGTGAGGCCTCCCGTGGGGGAGTCAACAGAGTCTTCATATCACTTGAGCTAGGACCAAGGCCTTCCCTGTATCTAGGCTGAGCATGGTATCCTTCCATAGGGAAGGGGCTCCAAAGTCAGTGAGCTCCTGCTAGCTCGGGTCAGCTGTTTCTGTGGGTTTCCCCATCATAGTCATGACCTTCTGCTCGTATCATCGCTCCCCTTCCTACAACTGGACTCCGGGTGGTTTTTCCCTCTGAAAGAAGGTATTTAATTTTGAGTTTTAAAGGTGCCCACAGATGAAAAGACTTGAACTTTTTAAAAGAGTGGCTATTTTAAAGGAACCGAAATCTTAATGTATTTGAATCTGTAAAGACTGTGGGAATTTTTAAGTTATTTAAGATCTTGGGGATGAATAAGAAAGGAAGGGTTGTGGCTTAATAGTGATGTGTTTGTGTGTCAAGCTGACAAGGGGTCAGTGGTACTGGCTGGTTTTGTGTGTCAACTTGACACAGGCTAGAGTCATCAGAGGAAGGAGCCTCAGCTGAGGAAATGCCTCCATGAGACCCAGCTGTAAGGCATTTTCTCCTTTAGGGATCAATAGGGGAGGGCCCAGCCATGGTGGGTGATGCCATCCCGTGGGCTGCTAGTCCTGGTTTCCATAAGAAGGTGGGCTGAGCAAGCTGAGCAAGCTACGAAAAGCAAGCCAGTAAGCAGCTCCCTTCCATAGCCTCTGCATCGGCTCCTGCCTCCAGGATCCTGCCTCATCCGAGTTCCTGTCCTGACGTCCTTCAGTGGTAAACAGCAGTTCTGAAGTGTACGCCAAATAAACCCTTTCCTCAACTTGCTTTTTGGTCGTGGTGTTTTGTGGCAGCAACAAAACCCCTAAGGAAGATCTTTTATTTCACTTAGGCCATTTGGCGCAGTGAGAAGGAACTGCAATACTGACGCTAAATACGAGTTGATAACGGCCTAACAGGGCTAGAGGTGGCCTTCCGCTATGTAGAAGCTCAGGAGTAGAATGCTTGCCTGGCTTCATAAGGTTTGATCCCCAGGACTACAAAGATAAGAAATGTTCCTTTTGTAATCATTTATCTTGTTTGAATAATGTATATGGAATGCTAGTTATTTTACATTCTAAAATCAAAACTTGATTTTTCTAAAAAAGGAAACAAAATAGTATCAAAAAACCCGGTAATGCTGTTAGTAATACCCATTATGCATAAAGAGGGCTCGGGGTCAAAAGCCTTCTTGTGCAAACATAAGTACACACTGGGATACTATGCGAGCATTAAGACCATCATTCTCTTTTAAGATATTCACAGTAGCTGGGCAGTGGGCAGTGGTGGCACATGCCTTTAATCCCAGCACTCAGGAGGTAGAGGCAGGGGGATCTGAGTTCGAGGTCAGGCTGGTCTAAAGAGTGAGTTTCAGGACAGTCAGGGCTACACAGAGAAACCCTGTCTCGAAAAACCAAAAGTTCATCCTATCCTTATTATGTGAAAATCTATACATTTTGCTTAGAGATTTATTTTATTCTCCAGAGAAGTCATCCCATACTTTCATTGACATAATCAAACAGTCTACAGTCTGACAATTAAATCTTATAATTCACATAGTCAACATTTTCTACAAATTTCTACAGGCATAATGTATTTGAGAATATATATGTGTGTGTGGAGGAGTGGCTATGCGTTATGAGACAGGGTCTCATTTATCCCAGGATGGCCTCAAACTTGCTATATAGTTGTAGGTGACCTTGACTAGTTTTCCTGAGTGCTGGGATTACAGGTATAGATGGTGCTGGGCCTATACAGTTTTAAGAAATGAATGACAAGAACCACTGCGGATAAAAACAGCTTTATTTTGTTTATTTTGGCCATTTTTTAGAAGAGCAAAACTATCGAATGCAATCAAAGTTATTTTTTCTTATAGTCACTGGTTTCCTTGGGAAAGGAACACACATTTGAATAATATCAAGTTCCCACTTCATTTCCTTCTTTTAAGTCAGCCACAGTAGAATCATTCTGGGTAAGTGTTCATATTCTCTCACCTTTATTCATACTGAAATAATACAATATTTATAAACCAAACTACTTGCTGTTCAGAAAGCTGGAAAGGTTCTTTTACATAATAATTTTGATGTGCTAAGAAACCACGCAAAACCAGCATTTGCAAATGGATAAAAATAGGATCGACTCCTTGAAAGAAAGCATAAACAATAATTTCTCTTATCTAAATAATTTCAATTGAGTGAATATATTTATCTGATAATATAGCCTCTATCTTAGAATATAAAAAGTGCTCAGATTATTTATAATAAAAATAACAAAATTCTAAGAACTGAAAATAATTTAAATAAAGATAATTCACTGAGAACCAAAATGACATCTGTGCTGTCATGGAGGGAAGTGTGAATTAACTTGAACTCAGAAGGGACTAAAGCAAGGAGCTGGAACATGCAAAGCTCCTGCCTGGAGCAAAGAAAAACAGTCTTTGGAAAGCTTCATGTGTCTTTATTTAGATGAAAGCCACTGACAAGAAATCAGGTATCTCAGATAGACTTTGCAAAATGCAAAGTTGGGATACTTGCCTTGACTGCCCTACACTAGCTGCAGTGCACACTCAACTCAAGAGCTCAAAATACAAGCACACATCTTTATAAAATTCATGTATGGAGGCCTGGGGCTAGGTGTCATCCTCAGGAATGCAGTTCACCTCCTTTCAGACAGGGTCTCTCAGTGGCTGGAAGTTACTCAGTAGGTTAGGCTGCTGGCCAGTGGCCCCCAGGGAAGCTCCTCTGACTCCCCAGTGCTGGGATTTCAAGCGCACACTCACTACCAGACCCAGCATTTTTACATGAGTTCTAGAGAGCTGAACTCAGGTCCTCAAGATTTGCCAGGCAAATAATGATGCCAAGACAACAGACATAGCAGGACCATCCTGGACACACACCCAATGTGAACACCTGATCTTTGCAATGTTTGCATTGCCTTTTCAGGTCGTTTATTAATGACACGCTGTAACACTGGCAGAATTTAATATTGAACAGAGTAACAGAGCTTTGGTTTGTGGGGAAAACATATTTCCTGGCGATGGAATGCGTTTGTCACCTTTGACCCCACCTAAATTTCCCAGCATGAGCTAACATTTTGTATGAGTCTAAGTCAATGGTTCTCAACCTTCCTAATTCTGCTGTCCTTTAATATGGTTCTTCATATTATGGTAACCCAACCATAAAATTATTTTGTTCTTACTTCATAACTGGAATTTTACTACTGTTATGAATTGTAATGTAAATATCTGATATACGACCCCTGTAGGGGTTGCAACCCACAGGTTGAGAACCATCTTTTCTGATAGAATTTTTCCAGGACAAAAACAGTAATGTGAGGAAATTATTTAGATTCATTTCTTCACTTTCCTCCCCAGAATATTTACTGGAGACATTTAGCATACCTTGTTCCAGAAGCAAACTCCAAAAGGACAAGTCCCAACTAAGGGCTGGATCATAGTGTATTTTAAAACCTTTATATTAACCACAATATTCTCATAAATACAATTCCACAAAATATTTTTTAAAAGCTCTAAGAATGTACTTGGTGAGTGGCTACAGAAGCCAAGATATACAGGACAGTGACCAGGTACCCAGGCTGGTGCTGGGCTATGGGGCAGGCTGTCAGTTTCTAAACAGCAGCATCCTCTCGGCGCACTTCTGCCCCACAAGGTTGGCATACTCCAGAACACCCTCCTCCTCACTCGGGTCTTCTTGGTAGTTCTTATAAACAGCATAAGGCATGGTGGATCGCCTGTGAAGTACCCGTAGTCGGTTAAGGTCCTTACTGCGACCTTCATCCACTGCAAAGAGACAAATAGGGATCAAAGACTGCCATATATCAAAGATGTGCATGGCTAAAGTACATCATGTGAAACATGATGGCCTCGCAGGTCCTCACTGTGCAGTATGTTCATGAGCATGTTCCTAAGAATACACAGGAAGTTCCTTAGTGAAAGGCAAGAAGCATTTCCTAGTTTGCTAGCCAAAACAAAGTAGAGTCAAAGAATCACACTCAACTGAAAACCACTGGCTATTCTGTACCTTCTGATTTTCTGAGGTACAGTGGCATCTATAATGTTCCAGAATCTTTCCAGAGTCTGCATTAAATCTTAGTGCCACTCCAGCTACCATGCTGCCTGAGGCTCTGGCTCTGCATGGGGACTTACTGCCAGCAGAGCAGCATAAGGAGGTCTGGCTTTTCTTTATGGAGCGCAGAAGGGCAGATTCTCACAGCTTCCATAGAAGATAGAGCACAGGGTGCTGTTGCTTCTTTTGGGCTTTCCTGGTTTCCATATACAAGAACTCATGGCATGCAACCACCTAGAACACCTGTGCTCCTGCCTTCCCTGAAGCTGGGTGTGGTCTCGTGACTCAGTTCTGGCCGGCGTGAGTAGTGCTTTATGGGACTGCAAGAGCCTTTCAGAGAAAACAAGGTCATCTCTGCCCTTCTTCATGCAGCAGCCTATACATGAACAAACGTAAGGGCAAGAGTCTGACTTCTACCTTGGAGCTAGAAGGTAGGGGCATGCCTTTGGTTTAGTGAAGAGACTCGAGGTAGCCAGCCTCTGACTTCATAGAATAAACTATCATGCTTGGGATAAAGTACCTGGGATGAGCTGGGGTGGAGGGGTACACCTGTGGTCCTGGCACTTGGGAATGACAGGCAGGAAGATCATAAGCTCAAGGTCACCCTGGCTGTAGAGAGGTCTACGCCAGTCTGGGCTACACAGCAAGACTTCAACACACACACAACTCAACCAAAGAAAATGTACACAAGGGCCTACAGATAGTAAATTCTGGAATATTTGTATACTTGTAAAGAGTGCTGGAAAAGGAACCCAAGCCAAAGCGTGAAACTCACATGCTTTCTACACACCAAATGCAGACCCAGAACATCTTATACAAAGTACGCATGGCTGTAATCTACCACCTAAGGCCAGAAATGGCGTTTATAACTAAGAAACATCTAAACTTTCTTCTTTCTCAGAAGTTGATGCTCTAAAGCAGAATCAAACTCAGGAGATTTCAGGAGAGAAAAAAACAATTCCTCCTATTCCTCAGATGCCAGAAACAAAGGGAACACCAATGTACTGTATACAATTTATCTGTCCAAATGCATGTGAAGGAGAGGGAGCCCATCCAGTCTCAGACTCCAGGCCTGCCTGTAGGCCTAGAGTAGAGCATTTGTTCCTCCTGTTGGGCTGCATGGCCTCTGGCTTACG
Organism: Ondatra zibethicus; assembly: GCA_004026605.1. NCBI lineage: Eukaryota > Metazoa > Chordata > Mammalia > Rodentia > Cricetidae > Ondatra > Ondatra zibethicus. Next base: position 58,025 of record PVIU01006622.1, read on the forward strand.
ATCATCTGGTCATAGCCTCAAGGATGGGACATGTACATCCCACACAGTTAAGATTGAAAGTAATTTAAACATAAACAAAATTCTGTAAGATACTTAAAACACTAAAAGTTATGATTTAGTTAGCAGGGAGGAAAAATGTAGCTCAAATTCTTACAAGACCCCTTTAGAATCATCTTATAGATATAAACATGACATCTATGCTCACAGACAAATCTACAGTGCTAAACAGGCCCAAAGGCCTTTCCTTGATGGGCCTTGAGACCCAGGAACAAGCTATTTTGATATGAAGATGGTTGTCATGGCACCCAAGGAAAGCTGCCAGCTTACTAAGACACAAGAACTTCTACTTCTCCTTTCCCAAAGCTGCATCACAGCTTAATTTCATAAAATAAAAACACAGAGTCTTGCAAGTTCTTGGGGATGAGCATTTGGTCACTAATGACTCCAATGTGCTGCCAGCTCCATGACATTTTAATCAAGGAGAACTCTGCAGGGGCTGCTTGCTCACTCTCCCACAACTGTTCCCTCACAGGAGCTGAGCTGTTTAACAGGTGCTTTCAAAGCAAGAGAAGGTACGGATCACAGCTGTACTTCTCAGGGGGGGGTTAAATTATTTGTTATTCTCAGAGACTTAAGGCTTTTCTAAGCTTTTCTTTTCTTTATTGTTTTGTTTTTTAGAGACAGGGTTTCTCTGTGTAGCGCTGGCTGTCCTGGTATTCTCTCTGTAGACCAGGCTGGTCTCGAACTCACAGAGATCCACTTGCCTCTGCTTCCTGAGTGTTGGGATCAAAGGGATATGCTGCCCCCACAACCTGAATTTCTTTTTTTCCCCTAGGCTTTCTAAAAATGATTCAAGAGACTATCTGCATATCTTTATAGTTTATTGTTACAGCAATATTTCATAAAATGAAAACAAGTATTTTATAGTTTTTAAAGGATGCAGGTGTATACACAGCAGATAAATTGATACAAGAGCTGAAATGCTGAGCAAATGTACAACAGGGGATATGATACTCGTGTTAGTGGTCACCCTTGCAGAATCTAGAACCAACTGGGAGAAGGGTATCCGGGATCCCCGTGGGGGATTATCTTGACCTTATTAACTGAGTGAGTGGTGCCATCCCCTGGCCGAGAGAGCCCAACTGTGTGAGTGGAGGAAGGGAGCTGAGCACAGCATGCAGTCATCATGCTCTCAAGTTTCTGCTCCGTCTATTCCGACCCTAAGCGTCCTATCAAAGGGTGTAAAAACTAGGAGCTTTAAGTTCCATCAACCACTTGACCTATACAAAACACTGACTGTAGTGCAGGCGTGTGACACACACCACTTTATCAGGTCACCAGCTGTCAATGAGTGACAATACAGGTCTCCTGATATGAATTCACCATTTCTAATATTCTTACCAAAACCATGTAACTTGACTGATTACAGAGAAACCTATGATGAACACAGACTAATAGTCTACAAAGTAGCTGGACTGTGTCCTTAATAAAATGTCAAGGTCATCTTTATCACCACTATAACCACCCTCATCACAGCTCAGGAACACTGCGGTAGAGGGGGGGAAGAAAGAAGAGCCAGAGGATGAGATGAAGTGCTGTGTAATACTCTCTTCTGTACACAAAATGGCTATTGCGCTGACGGACTCACAGCAGCCACAGTTGCCCACACAAGATCTGCACAAGATCAAGCCAGACAAAAGAACGAGGCACGACATTCCACACAGTTGACTCAAAAGGTAAGCCTTTCCTCTTTCTCTGCAACCTCTCCCTCCTCCAGGCAGCTGCTGAGACTCACAGCTTGCTGCCCTTCCATTTTTCTTTTAAACTCTAATAAAGCTGCCCTTGAGCTTCCTTTTGAGTCTGTTCTTAAACTCTTTTACTAACAAAACAAAGAACCCAAGAGAGGACCTTGATTTCCCCAGTATATATGGTAACTAGTGAATTCTCCAAAATTTCTAGCAATCACCTCATATTCAGTGCACATAACTAGGAGTCGTGACTCTGTTACGTCTGGAGACTAGGCTGGGACTCACAATCCGCCTCAACAGAGCGACTTCTATTCACAAAGGGATAAATGAAGTGCTCTGCAGAGAACAAGTTTTGCTATGTTCCTGGTGAAATACCTTCTTGCTCAGAGAAGAAATGTTCTCTCAAAAACGTCTCTAGCCGTGTAGGTTTGATGTCTGGTCATTAATATTTATAATGCCCTTCCACACTGTTCTTGTGTGTAGCAGTTCGGGGGTACGGTCCGTGTACTTCAGAGTTATATGTGCTCTCGGAAATTACTTTTGTTTATGCCAAAATCCACTCGCCATCTCTCAGCTGGCGTCCCCAAACGACCCACTGCTCTTGGCTTTCATTTGCACTTTGCACTACCTGCTTCAAAGCAAAAGATTTTCACTATGAGAGGGTACAGCAGGTCGTGTAAACTTCTTACTTAAACGTACAGCGAAGCAGCAGCCATGTCAGCTGAGGTGGCCAACATGAGCGGTAAAAGCAGCTATGTGCTCACAAAGTCGAGACTTCCTAAATTCAAGTCTTTCAGAACTCTTCCCTTAGCAAAACTCTGTAAGTCTCAAACAGCAAGAGGACTTGCAGAAGCAGAGAGCCCTTCTAGACAGCAAAGATGCTTCTGTAAAACTTCTAAAAGCAGAAAAGCAGCTTCTTTAGTGGACTTTGGAGAGTAAAAGGAAGTAGTGTGAGTAACAGTGACACAGCACAGCTATAAAGCAAATGCTTTTCCTGTGTGCCCCTTCCTCCTCCAAAAAGACTCTTCCAAAAGCACTATTTGTTTTCAGACATACTTTGAAAGCATGTAGTTATATAAAAGAAATGCCTGTAGTTTGCAGTGTAAAGCCAGAACTATGCCCCAAAGCAAACTCTAGTAACACTGGCACATTCAAAAAGTACAAATGCACTACAGGGCTCCCCCTTTTACTTGCCTTCCTGGGTGCAGTTGGAATGCTTTAAGAAAACATGCCTGAAACCCCTAATTTAAGAAATGAAGTGTGCTGCACAAGGACCTTTGTTTTTAATCAAAAGATTCACAACAATGGGTTAAACAAAGTATTTCAAGGAGATGCTAAAACTGCAGTTCAGAGTGAAACTTTTAAAACACAAACTTTAAATGGCAAATGACCGTGTTCAAATAATAAACATGTCTATAGTTAGTCCACACATGATAGCCACCTAATATTCCCTAACTTCCAAGGTCCACAGGTCAAGGGCAAACAACTAAGCACTCAGTAACCTGAAAAAAAAAATTGGTTTAACTCAGGTTTGGGGAATTAGATGACGTTAATTTAAAATGCAAATCAGAGCTCCCATGTAAGCAACAATTTACTGTGGAACCTAAGGGCTGCCGAGGAAAACGCTGCTGAGGCAGCCTGGGGAGCTGGCACATGCACCACAGTTGTGTGGCTAGCACCCCACAACTTACACTCTGGAGGCCACAGAATATGCTCTCTTCACGAAGAAAAAAAGAGCTGGAACTGCAAATCTACAGCTCTCTACACCAAAGCTCAGACTAGTGAATGTGTGAAGTGAACCAAAAGAGAATAAATCCCCCGTAAAATTCATTTAAAGTTTCCCTAACACATTCAAATAATAATCACTAAGTAAAATTTTTTTATTAAACAGTAAAATGAAATAAAACAAACACTAACATATCAGAATTGGGCAAAACAAACAGAAAGAAACCAGCCCAATAGAAGGCACAAGAAGGGGCTGGAGAGATGGCTCAGAAGTTAAGTGCACTAGCTGTTTTTCTAGAGGACTTGCGTTCAATTCCCAGCAACCACATGGTGGCTCACAACTATCTCTAGTGGGATATGCTGCCCTCTTCTGGCATAAAGTTGTACATGCAGATAGAGCACTCATATATATATGTATATATGTGTATGTATATGTATATATAAAATAAAAAAGAAGGCACAAGAAACATACCCATTTATTCACACACCTGAGAATCCCATAAAAACACTAACTGGAAGCCATAATAGATACACAAAATGTTTCTTAAATGCAGAGCTAGAAGATAGTTCAGTTGGTAAAATGCTTGCCAGGCAAATATCAGGATACGAGTTCAGATCCCCAGCACTGACATAAAAGGCACAGTACAGAGAGCGGGCCTGTCTGCAATCGCAGTGCTGGGGAAGCTCTGACAGGACAGTCCTTGTGGATGGTTTGGCAGCCAGTCTCACTGAACTGGTGAACTCCAGGTTCAGACAGAGCTCTTGTCTCAAAAACTAAGATGAACAGTGACTCAGAAAAAGACTTGATGTCACCGTTTGACATACACATATATGTGTACACGCACACGTATACACGCACCCCACACACACACCAAGTGTACCTTTGAGTATATAATATAAACAGATATGGTATTTCAATCTAGTGTGTTTAACTTCAAGTTTATAAAGTCACACCTTTCTCAAAAGGCAGTCATGGAGAACCCAGACACTCGGCAGACAAAAATAACTACATGGCAAAGAAAATCAAAGGGAATCTGTTTAAAAACAGCTTACACAAGGGTAAGTAATACTGTGTGGAGCCACAGACCAGCATTTAAGTTTGGACAGTTTTCAGTTTAATATTAATTGAGAACATTACCTTTAAATATATTTAACCAATAAAGCTATAAAGTTAGACCTTAGTATATATACACAATATTAATATCTTTAACTAAGATTGATAGTGGACCCTTTAAAACTAAGGTGTGATAGCACAACCTTAGCTAGTGAGAATCAGTAAGTAGAGAAAAGTACTTGCCACCAAGCCCAACAGACCCAAGTTCAAACCCCAGGAACAACACAATGGAAGGACAGAAATGACTCCTGTAAGTTATCCTCTGATTCCCACACACAAACTGTAGGGCATTTCAGTGCATAAGCATGAAAACATGCATACACATGTATACAAACACACACAAATATACACAATAAACATTTAAGACTAATTAAATAGAAACAGGATCTTTACAAAACTAAAAGAAAAACAAGCCTGCTAGTAATTTAAAAAATCTCAGAAAAGTATGATTTTCACTATTAAATACAGAGAGACCTTTTAATCTGTCCTTTTTTGTGCCTATAGCCACAATCTGAGCTTCTGATGAATGGGCCCATTATCTCAAACACTTGAATTTTACCATACAGACTCTAATATCCAGTGTGGAGCTGTTCACAAGCTGTCAACCAACTGTGGTCAGAGCACCTTCATCAGTCTTATAGTCACCTTTCAGGTCCAAAGCTAGGTGTAAGTAAGCAGAATACAGACAATATTCATCACTGGGCAAAGGACTCTCACTAACTAAAATTATGAGATGTCTAATTATTAATTTATACAGGTTCTGGAAGTAACAGGAATGCTTTTGAATATTCATACCCCATCCCAACCTAGTTCTGTCTCTGAATAACTTCTGCCTCCTAAATATGACTTAGAGGGAAGACCAACAGAGTTACTATAAGGGGTCAAATAAGATAGATAGATAGATAGATAGATAGATAGATAGATAGATAGATAGATAGATAGATAGATAGATGATAGATAGATGATAGATAGATAGATAGATAGATAGATAGATAGATAGATAGATAGATAGGCAGGCAGTTTGAAAGAAAATGGCCTCCAAAGGGAGTGGCACTACTAGGAGGTGTGGCCTTGTTGGAGGAAGTGTGTCACTATGGGGTGGGCTTTGAGGTCTCTTTGCTCAAGCTTCCCTCAGTGTGCTGTCACTCAACTTCCTGTTGCCTGCTTAGCAAGATGTAGCACTCTTAGCTCCAGCACCATGCCTGCCTGCACACCACCATGCTCCCCACCATGATAATAATGGACCGAACCTCTGAAACTGTAAGCAAGTCACCTCAATTAAATGTTTTCATTTGTAAGAGTTGCCATGGTTACAGTGTCTCTTCACGTCAATAAAACCCTAAGACTTAAGTATTTAGTAAAATTTCTTGGACCAATAAATAGTAATCAAACTAATCATTATTACCACTTTAAAATGATTTCTTATAGGTGCTCATGACCAAGTGTTGGGAAGGCACTCTCCAAAAAGGCATGGCTTCACGTGAAATTGCAATTTTAATTTGCTCACAACAAGAAGGAGAAGAGAGAGAGTAAAGGGTTCAGTGAACTGGATTCTGTTGTAATTATGGAAATGTTACAATCAGGCCCATTCTCATTTGATGTGATTCAGAATCACCCATCTTGCGTTTGTATAATATGTCCAAGTTTGAAAGCAGCTTGATCCTCAACAAATTTTTAACTATCCAGACGTCACAAAACACAGTAGGACCTGAACATCATGTAGTTTTGAGTTTCTCATTTCACTAATAATCAAACAGCCTGAGAGTCAGTGAACTGTGGAAAGTCACAAATCTAATGAAATCTAAAGAACCTTTCTTTGGGTTTCTAGCTGAAGCACTAAATTAGCATGACTCCATGAGCTAGCAGCTACCTGCTCTTGCAGAACAACAGTTAGGTATTAGGAATAAGCAATGTGAATGCAAACAGGATGAGTTTGGATGTTATTAATGGAAAATGCAATGAGAGGAAACTGAAATTCAAACAGAACTTGAATATTGCTAAAATTTGAATTTTATGAGTTTGGTACAATGCAGGATTCTACCAGGTTCAAAGCTCTTTAAAGTTAGATGAGCATGAACACAGTCTTAAGTGCTAAAGGAACATAAACACTGGTCAAGACGCAACCTCATGGGCTTGTCCACTCATTAGACAGGGGAGCACTTGGTCATGAACAATTACCCACCTCCTCTGGGATATGGGACCAATGGAAAGCCACTGTAAATGGCTTTAACCTGGTAGAAGCGTTATGAAATGATGATGAGAATAAACACATGATGGTGTCAACGAACGCAAGACTACTATATACTAATACAATTAGATAGAACTGGGCCATCAGAGCAACAAGAGGTCCTACTCAAGACTTCATGTGTCATATTAACAACATTGAGTCTTCAAGACTCAGGACATGGTTTAGTTCTCTGAGCAGTGATTGGTAGTTCAATGTAGTGGTCTTGAGTGTCTTTTGATACATGTAATTCTAAATAATGAATATTCTTTTGTTATTCTAAGAGGATTCTTTTGCAATTCATTTTTGTTTGCTGCTAATATATAAAATACAATTGACTTCTGTATATTAACTTTATAAGCTACAATCTTATTTAATTCAGTTATTAGTTCCAGTAGTTATACAGTGGACTCCTGAAGATTTTTTTTATGTAAACAATGATTTATTACTTCGACAGGAAATGCTTAATTAACTAATTGATTTATACTGTGATTTCAAACTAAGTAAATATTTAGTTCATTGTGTCCACAAATCTAATTAAGTTCCTAAGAATACTTTGTCAGACAATTGAATTAAGTGGGAAATTGAATACATTTATAAAAATTTTAAAAGTTAAAAATTGAATTAGTGTCTTGTAAATGCAATCAAATGTTATTCAAAAGCCCCTTTTTCTTTAAATAATTGCTAAAATTTTAAAGCCTTATACATTGAAAATAAGATTTGTAATCTGCATTCAGATTTGACAAACAGGACAAATCTTTCTTTAATAGACTTACCTTAATGAACTGAGTACTAATTTTTAAACTAGAAGAAACCTTTGAATCCACTTTCCTATAAATTAAAGTCATTCTTTAAAATATGAGTTAAGGCTTAATACCTGTGTACACACTAACTTGAAAATGTAGACTCTCAGTCTTTCTACAGGTTGTGATTTGTAGTAGACTGTGAAATCAATTCAGTAGCCAACAGCAGCAAAGACACAGTGTGTACCTAGTGAGTAAATTCACTTCCTGACGCTTGTTTCAGGTTTAAATCTTCCCACACACTTGCATACAAGTGCTAGGGTAGGCGAGGAGATACAGGCCCAGAGAGGGCAAGACTTTCAAGGAGGCAGCGCCAACTTCCAAATGGTACTATTTCAGAAGAAATGAACTAGAGAGGAGGTTGAATGCGCCAAATAAGTAATGAATACAATAAGCTGTGCCTTCCTGGCCTAAAACTAACAAGCTAAAAGTTTGTGGTAAGCTATCTACTATCTCAAACACTCATTCTGAACTCCAAACTACAGAGAATAGTCATTTACTTACTGGCTGCAACACTTAAGCAACAGTTATGGTCTATGTCAAGTTATTTCTTCCTTAGTTGGTCTGAGGAAGTGAAGTGCAGTTTCCAAACTAAGGCCATGCCATTCTAGGCATCTACTCACAACATTATTTCACCTAAGAATGCTTATATAGCCCCAGGTACATGGGTATATAAAATAGGTACACAGCAAGACATTTTAAATAATAAATCATAAAGAAACTTTAGAACCATTCTTTGTTAAATATATAATTTTATCATTTATTAAAGGCAAAAGCAGTTTTTATGCTAATCAGATGTGCTTGCTTATTTTCACATAAAGAATTCAATCTTGGCTAAATATCTGATGAAACATCTTCAATGTTTTCCATAGCTGATGGATACTTCGATTTTCTAATTATCAATGCTTAGCAAAAAGCTTCATTTATATACACACACACAGACACACACACATACACACACACATAAAACAAAATGCATAAGCATGTTTAGGGTCATTTCAAAAAGTGCTGAAAATTATGTCTCATTTGTAAACCAAATTTTATTTAATTATTTTGTTTATTAAACTCAAATCAGCAATTCAGTGTCCAGTGCAAACTGATGCAGCTTATTCCTTGGCGTCAGAAGGGGACCATGTGACTTTTTTCAACCATGTGATCAGATACTGAAGAAAAACAATTGAAGAAAGTAAAGTTTATTTTCTTTATGTGCTGCATCCATCAGAGTTCTGGGGACAGACCTGAGTGGGGGCAGTGAGAAATGAAGAAAAGACAGGTAGATGGGCACATTAACAGAAAAGCTGGAATCAGATGGCCTGGGCTCTCTGCTAGAGAAACCACAGTATCCCAGAAGCTCAGAATGTTTAGTATATGGAGTTGAACAAAAAGATAGGGTTATCACATATAGCTGAACAAGGAAGTGGGGTTATGACATACAGATAAACCAGCAGGGTTTATGGTATGTATGACTCAGACTTCACTCACTCAGGGCTTCCTCTGCTCTCCCTATATTCATGAAGTCAGAATACATCAAGGTGTTTGAGAAGTAATGAAACATGAAAAACAATAGAGGACAGGTGGGAAGATTAGCCTCAGAGAAGAACAAACTACCTTTCTGGGAGGAAAGGAAGAGAGTGCTGTGATGGTGAGGTGCTGTGGAGGCCTGGACTACCTCCCCTTGATGCAATGTACTTGAATTGCTATCATCTGCCCATCATCCATTTTACACATAGAGACTTGCTATTTTCATTCACTCATTCACTCATCTTATCTGGTATTTTGTTTTGGGTTTTTTTTTTTTTTTTTTTTTTTTTTTTTGAGACAGGGTTTCACTGAAGTTTTGGAGCCTGTCCTGGAACTAGCTCTTGTAGACCAGACTGGCCTCAAACTCACAGAGAGTAAAGGTGTGCGCCACCACCACCCAGCTCCTGACCTGGTCTCATCCTTTTGCCTCTGCAGGTGGACTCAACTCTAGCTCAACTCTAGCCTTACTGCTGGACTCTACAACAGCAGATACAGCTGCCTCTCCAAAGACCTTCTTTTGGTTATTTTGCTCCTCAGACTCTGCATCCCAGGACTTCTGAAACATCTGGAACTCTGCTGCAGTTTCTTAACATTTTTCAGCCATTCATGGCTGGCTGGCTAGATAGATAGATGGGTGAACGGGTAGGCAGACAGACAAATCTACTGTGTTGTATGCAATATGTGGTCAGAGTTAATATTAGTAATTAAGATTGTACTAAAAGAGCCTGTGTTTGCCTTGGCCATGGTCATCGAGGAAAGTGGAAGAATCTGGAACAATGCTGCCACTTAAATCTTGTGAATTAGTTGTCACTCATAAATTCTGACATTGTGAAAAGACAAAAATATGTTCATCTGTATATCTAACAAAGCTTGTTCACAATACCTCAACAGTCTATTTTTTCCATATCAATACAAATCCTCCAGACTTACCAACTATTTGAACCAAATGTCCAGGTTATTTTCTTGCTTTGATGCCAATTCCTTTGTAACATGTAGTCTGGTACAACTGGTTCTACCTCCAGCTGGCTATAGCTAATCATCATCATCATCATTACTGACAATAAGAACATTTATTAACTATACTTCAAGCAATACTACTCATTTTATAACTTTGAATAGTTAAGACTGACATAAAAAAATTTAAAAACTATCTGGGAGCCACTGACATGGCTTATTGAGTAGAGAAAGGTGCTATATTCAATCCCTGGAACACACAAGATAGGTGAGCTAGACACACACATACTGTGATACATATGTATACATAAATGTATATGTGTGTATGTATGTGTACATACAATAAGTTATTTTTGAAGAAAGTTACTATTCTAAAGAAAACAATTTTATCTTCAGAAGTGCTAAAAGAACAGCAACTTGACCCTGCACCTGTTAGGACAATCCTCCCTTTGTCATGAATCATCACTGCAGAGGATTCTGAGGACCCTAAGGAAGTTTTGGTAAGTTTGCTTTCTTTCTAGGCATTGTTTCCTAGAGATTAAGAGAACATGTTGGCATGGGCTGGAGAGATGTCTCAGTGGTTAAGGGAACATGCTGGCTCATATACCCTTCTGAAGGAGCCTAAGTAGCATTCAAGAAGCAATGCCAGGCCTACAGACACAAATCAGTGGACACAAGACAGAGACTTTCTGGGACGGCTCCTCCACAAACACTCAGGATCTGAGGGAGGCTGGGTGTTCTGTGGACACACGCTGGAGAACTACAGAAGTGTAGGGAACCATGCCAGGGAGAAAAAAGAGTGGAGTAAAAAGAAAAGAGGCTCCCTTTGAAATAACATAAAATAACACAAATGAAGCTTCAGGGGACTGCACTGCTACGAAGCTTCTTTAATTAGCTTAGATTTCCAGCCACTCTGGGAAGAGTTAAGATGTTCTAGAAACAGTCTACCCCAGGAAAATGCACAAAGCACTTGATCCAAATTAATTATCATTATTTTCATAGCAAATTTAAGTTCAAAAGCAATGGTGTATGGCTTGGTCACAGTAGAGACAAATGAGAAAATTTCTTACCAACATTTCAAGGTCTGCTTAGAACCAAACCTACTTTAGACTACTCTATGGTAAAAGGTATACATTATAATATGTAATTATAAGTGAAAACAGAAATAAAAATCATCTAAAAATAAAAATAAGTACTTTTAAAAGTATAGAACAAAACTGGAAAAAATATATTTTCATCCTTTGACAAAACGAATTTTAGCTGTATTATTGCAATGAGCATCGAATAGTTAGTATAAAATGCTATGTTTGAGGATAAAATGGGAGAAAACAGGATGGTGCTTGAGAAGTAATGTATACTCAATAAAGTTTCACTCTGAAAAACAATAAAGCAAGGATTGTAATACCTTTGAGTAATACCAAATTATATGCTCAACATTGTGAGTCAAGCCACAGTTTATCAAGGCTTAAAAATCAACTCCAAAATACTGGCTACTGTTTCAATGAAGTGTGTGTAAGAACTGTCTACATTAAGATAGTGCCTGCCCTATAAGAGTAGTATTTGTTTTCTTTATGGTCAAATTAACAGCCAAGTAGTTTTTACCTTACCAAAAGTGAGTTCTATCTAACCAAAAGTAAAGTAACACAAGCAACCCTAGCAGTATGACACGTGACCCTTGTTCTGCTTCACAAAGCATCCACAGCTCCATTCACAGGAAAGAGCAGTGGAGAACAGGAGACATTGTCACTGCTGCTGCAGCGCAGCCTGTGCACCCTCTGACTGTACTCCAGCTCCCTTCCCTAACTAACCCCGGGGCCTTGGGCACCCAGGGCAAGCATTCTGTCACTGGATGACATGTCCAGTCCACATCTGAGCCAAATTTCCACAAAGGCTCCTAGAAAATACTTTTAAAGAAGTAATTTAAGAAACAAGGTAAAATATAGGCTAGTGCGATGGCTTGGCTGGTAAAGGCTTGCCATGAAAGCCTGCCCTGTGCTCACTTCCTGGACCTCTCTAATGACAGTCAGAGAACTGACTCCATAAAGTTGTTCCTGGACCTCCACACACATGCCATGGTACTTGTACCCCATACATACAACACACACAACAATAATAAATAAATACTTAAGAAAGCAAAGTGTAAATGTGGTACTGGATTATTTTAAGTCTGTATATAGCCAATTTCTAATTTTAAGAACAATGAGACATTATTCTCCTTCAAAGTTATTTGAGAAATTTCTGAACACATTTTGATGGAATAGATATAAGTTCTAAACTAAAAACAAAATACCCATTTACAACAAGCGAATTTCTTTTAGAGTTGTTAGAAGTCAGTCACCTCTTGCCCACAGAGTACCATAACACAGTAAATACAAAGGGTTTGCTGCCCAGGCTAAAGAGTTAAACTAACACTCATAAAACACAAAACGAGGAGGGAGTACTGGGAGCAGATTGCCAAGGGCATGGGAGTGGGTATTTCAGAGTCTTATAGAAACTTAGGGTGCGGAGAACATGAGATTTTTCTGATAGGGGACCACTGATCACCTTGAAACCACTTTTACAGAGCATAATGAGATCACCTGAGGCACCTTCTGTAGGCCCCTGAACCACAGAACATCTGGGAGAGCAAAAGACTTTGTAATTGAAAAGCAGGCCAGCTAGCAATATTCTCACATCAGGCTCTGTGGTTTTCTCTGAGTCAGAGTTTGGGTCATGTAAAAGTAAAACTGGCCCCAGAGAGGAGGAGAGTTTCTCACAATTTGCCATTTAAACCTCCAATGACCATGTTTCACAGCAGGCTCAATACATTCCAGCATGTAACTGCATTTTAATTTCCTAAAACCACAGGACATAAGTGTGATTTCAAATGGTGTCTGGACTGTGATATTCAATATTGATAAAACTATACAATATTCTCTTCAAAGTTCCAAAGACACAACACATGGAAAATGATCTTCATGTGCTTGGAAACTCTATTCTCAAGTTTACTCTGACTGTAAATGAATTCTAAACGATGAATAGTTAACAGCCAGTGTCTGCCCTGAGGAGCAGAACCCAGCAGAATACAGGAATCAACATGCTATGTGTTCATCACTCACCAGAACAGACTGTCTTCTTGATAACAGTAGGCAATGCAAGACTAAACTGGTTTTGCTATGAAATGCTTATTAGCACTTGTTTTGGAAAGGAATTTTAAAATCAATAAACTGAATGAGTATTTACTTGCATACCCATTCCATGCATGGAAATGAGAAGGTCATGTTTCAGCTTCACAAAACATGGGGAACTTATGGTCTCTTGCATCTCCAAGAAACCTTTAAACTAATTTAAGAAAGAGAGTAAAACTGTGTCTCACTTTTAAGAGTCAGAAACAAGATGAAGACCACAGTACTATGAAGGAAATTGCTATCACTGAATAGGAAAGACCTCAACAAGATGGCCCGCAGCTTTCATTACAAGCTACTGACCCAGAGGAGGCAAAGAGGAAGTGTTTTCTGAGACACGGACAGTGGGTAGTTATGGGCTTTCCTCTTGAACGTGGATGCCTTTGGCTATGGACCTGACGCCAAAGCCCACAGAAAAAGTCAGTGTTTTAAAGCAACATTATCTGTTTTATCAGTACAGTATAACTTAGAATAAAACAATCCCATTCTGATTAACAACTTAAGGTGTGGGATTTAAGTCCTGGCTGGAACACCTGGGACGATGCCAGAGTGTCTGGCAAATGGGATAGCTGGGCCCCTATGGCCCTCTTCAGATTCTAAGGTGCTGCTGTGGATAAGATGTGTCACTCATGATTTCATAGCAGCTTTCCAGGGCAACAAGTGTATCACAGAAACCAATTTCATATAAAACAAAGCAAAAAACAAAAACAAAAAAAACCAACAAACTGGCCACGTGGTGGTGGCGCACACCTTTAATCCCAGCACTCGTAAGGCAGAGGCAGGCGGATCTCTGAGTTCGAGGCCAGCTTGGTCTACAGAGCAAGTTCCAGGACAGGTACCAAAGCTGCAGAGAAACCCTGTCTCAAAAAACTAAAACAAACAAAACCTGGTGAGAAAAAAATGGTCATTTCATAACTGAGAAGACCGTGTGCTTCTTTTCTTTCTTCACCCCTCATTCTCAGCTGCCTGCTGCACTCTGCCAGGCTTTGCATCTCCTCCCTTCTGTACTCTAAAGAGCTATGAATCAGGCATCACCTCAGTAGTAGACTGTCACAGTTTGGAACATCAATGGACTTCAGCCCGGGGAAGCCACACACAGTGGCATAATATAAGCCATCCAAGAGCATCAAACTTGTGCCAGCTTAACAAAGCCCGGCTCTGGTGCTCTGCAGACCAAGAGGTGTTTTACACGTTCAGTGGCACTTAGACTCCAAGGAGCTAAACAGGACACACTTTTTTTTCTTTTTCCTCAGAGAGAAGGGGCAGAGCAAATGGAAATAATGCCGATAAAAGCCTCTGGCATAAATCTGAGGCAACAACCTAATTTGGGTAACAAAACCAAAACAATAGGGGCCATTCTTAATATGTGGGTCTGATTTTCCTCTCGGTATAACTCAATAAGGTAGGTCTTACTATATTTTTATTAACATATAATAATTGTACACAATGATTTCATTATGGCATTTTTATACATACATACAATACTTCAATCAAACAGAGGTCCTATTATTTTCTTTTGTTTCAGACAGGCTCTCATGTTGCTCAGACTCACCCCAAACTCATGACAAGACAGCTGAGGCTGACGCTAAATGGGTGATTCTCCTGTCTCTAACTTAGAATTGCTAGAGTTCTGGGCATATCCCACCACACTTGAAGTTTCTCAATTGCCTAAAAGCACAGATACCTATTTGTCATGAAGTCAGGGTCTTAACTTATGGCTATTCTTCTAGTGTTTATATACACTAATAAGAGAATAATAATAAACAAAATACGGTGGAGGCTATTCTAGGCAGGACCTCGAAAAGGGCATCAAAAAGGAGACATACCAGGGAAAGACAAAAATTGCCAGCACAAAAACTTCATGTACTATTTCCATAACACTGTTCCACAGCCTCAGTTTGACTGCTCAATATTTCTGCCTCATATTGGTAAAATAAGCAAACAATTTTTATATTGTGATAATTGTTAAAAAAAATAAAAGATAAAGATGTCAGTCCTCAAAACATGTGAAAACTACTCCAACAGGAAAAACACAGGCGGCAAGCAGCAAGAGTACATGTCATTTCTTAATTGTCTGTCTGTCTTGTCTTCCCTATCACACAAACACACGTGTGGTTTTTGACACAGTGTACAACGTATGAAAAACTGCCACAAAAAGGATAAAGATGCGTAGCTGGGCTCTGCAACAGACATACCTGCTTGTGGGTCCTGGTTGAAACGGCAGTATTTGGAGTTGTCAAGAGAAGGCAGGCACTGCTCAATGGGTACCCAGACATACGTCTCAGGACACAGCAAATCAGAAGGTCTATACTGACCCTAAAGAGAAGTGAAGACAAAAGGCACAGGCATTACAAATGCTAACTACTGAGTTCTGAGGCTCCAAGGGTCAAGGAAAGGTATGGTGACAGGCTTAATGTCAACCAAAAATGCTTTGCCATATTTAGAGAACACATATATAATGCAAGGCTCTCTAATAGTGATACATCAACATTTAGCAGGCTATACTGATTTGGAATTTGAGTTTACTCTTTTGGAAGAAATCCATTTGTCTTTGAAGAGCTAGTGAGGAACAGAGAGAAGCTGCTTTGAATATATTAGAGAACCATATAAAGCAATATAAAGCAAACTTGTTTCCAAAAGTAGAATTTTACTGTCCCCAATCACTAATTTTTTTAGTTTATAGACTCAAGATTAAGCTCTTTTGTTTTGTTTTTCAAGTCAGGGTTTCTCAGTGTAGCTTTGGCTGTCCTGAAACAAGCTCTGTAGGCCAGGCTGGCCTCAAACTCACAGAGATTCGCCTGCCTCTGCCTCCCGAGTACTGGGATTAAAGGAAAGGCGTGTGCCACCACTGTCCAAGTCAAGGCTGATAATATTCAGTCCATGATAATGTTTTTAAAAGTAGTGTCCTACTAATATACATCTACTAACAATCTAGTAAATGTACAATTAAAAGCTTAAAAAATAGAAATTCTAACAAAACCTGTGATACTATAACTTCACAAGTTCTATTTTACAAAAATGTATAGATCAGTTACATACTTCAAGTGTACAACACTATACAATATTTACTGAAGTAAATAAGTCACTCATTTATGAACATGTAGTTAAGAAAGAACAATACAAACTGTAAAAAGCATTAGTTAATTTTTTAAGAAAAAACAAAGCTTTTATGTTTTCTGAACTTGTTCAAAGTTCTAAATGTCCTATCTCTGAATATTAAAATTCAAATTTATATTAGGTTAAAATCTAGTGCAGTCATTTTAAATTTTTTTAACAATCCAGTGTAAGAGATTATTTCAATATAAGGAACAATCCAACCTAATTTCTCTTGTATTTACTTAATGGCTTCAACATAACTTTTTTGAACACGCTTCACTTCCCCTACTGAGTAAAAGCATCCCTTGTTAAATTTCTATACAGGCACCCAGCGACCAGATCCAGAGCCAGCGATCTCCACCGGAACGGGTACAAGGGAGTAACTAACCGCTGAGCGAGTGAGCCAGAGCCAGAGACTGCTGAGGGTCTGGACGTGAATCTGGGACCTTCAAGGGAGTGGATATAGGCAAACACCCCCGCGGGACTGGGTGAGAGTCTAGGACCTCTCAGGAACTAGGCCGGAGCCAGGACCTCCGTCAGCCTGGGCCTGAGTGAGGCTGGGTCCTCCGGGGAATAAGCAGGAACCAGAGATCTCCAGGGCCAGGCGCGAATCTGGGACCTCAGAGAGAGTAGACCTGAGCCAGGTCCCCTGTGGGTTCGGGCATTGGTTTGAGACATCAAAGGGAAGAGGCAGGAACCTGTAACCCTTGTGGGTCCCAGCGCGAGTCTGAGACCTCTGAGGAAGCAAGCAGGTCCCCTGCCGGTTCGGGCACACCCGAGCCTAGAACCTCCCAGGCAGTAGACCGGAACCGGAAACCTTTCCAGGCCCAACTCCAACCCAAGGGCTTCTGCAGGAGGGAACCCAGCCTGGGACTTACAGGTACAGGTCAAAGCTGGTAACCTAAGCCAAAGTTGCCCGGAGGCAAGGAACTCCACCTTGGGCAACAAATCCCACAGGAGTGGCATTGAAAGAGACTCCTAGGACAGAGAGAGCCTAGGAAACAAGCTCCACCTGAAGCAGAAGCCAGGAGCAAATCCAGCCCTGGGAGCCAACCCAGTCCTGGGACACTGATTGAGCCAACGACCTGACTCAGAGCCCGCGACCTCCACCGGAACCGGAGTGGGACTGAACCAGTTACCCAGGACAAGGAGAGAACGGGCTCCACGAGGAGCAGAAGCCAGGAGCCAACCCGGTCCCGGGACACGAGCGGATCAGGATTGACCCAGCGACTAGATCCAGAGCCAGCAATCTCCACCAGAACAGGTCTAACTCCAAGTCAGGGACATCTACAAGAGGAGATCCAGACCAATATTTACAGAAACAGATCAAAGCCAGCAGCCTAGACCAAAGTAGGCTTGAGACAGCAAACTCCAAGAGAGCAGACCAAAATACAGGAGCACTGAGCTACCTCCAGGAACAGGAATAACCAACGAAGTAACTAGAACTGCGACACTGACTGTACCACTAGGAAAACCATCTTAGCTTTTGATCTACTGGCACCTAGGATATTATTCAACAGAATCTCAGACACCACCAACCATACCTATTAGAGGAAAAGATGAGTAGAAAAGGTAAGATCACAAGCTACACCACAAAGAACAACACAATACCAGTGAAACCCAAAGACCCTACAAAAGTAAGACCTGAACAACCAAATATAGATGACCCAGAAGAAAATGATCTAAAAAATAACCACAAGAGAATATCTGAAATTATTAAAGATGAATTGAGAAATTACCTTAAAGAAATGGAAGAAAAAACAAACAAAAAATTGTAAGATATCTCCAAATCACTTAAAGAAAACCAAGAAAAAGAACTCAAACATAGAACAGAAACTATTCAGGTCTTGAAAACAGAGATAGAAAAGATAAAGAAAACACAAGCCAAAGGAATTATAGAAACAGAAATCATGAGGAAAAGAAGAGGAACCACAAATGCAAGTACGAACAACAGAATACAAGAAATGGAAGAAAGAATCTCAAGTGCGGAAGATAAAATAGAGGAAATAGACTCATCAGTTAAAGAAAACATTAAATCTAACAAAAGCTTAACCTAAAATATCCAGGAAATATGGGACAACATAAAAAGGCCAAATCTTAGAATAACAGGTATAGAAGAAGGAGAAGAAAGTCAACTCAAAGGCACAGAAAATTTATTTAACAAAATCATAGAAGAAAACTTTCCCTACCTAAAGGAAGACGTGCCTATGAAGATACAAGAAGCTTACAGAACACCAAATAGACTGGATCCAAAAAAAGAACCCTCTCGCCACATAATAATCAAAACACTAAACATACAGAGTAAAGAAAGAATATTAAGAGCTGCAAAGGAAAAGGACAAGTAACATATAAAGGTAGACCTATCAGAATTACACCTGACTTCTCAGTGGAGACAATGAAAGCCAGAAGGTCATGGTCAAACATTATGCAGACATTTGAGAGACAACGGATGCCAGCCCAGGCTACTATACCCCGCAAAACGTTCGATCATCATAGAAGGACAAAACAAAATATTTCATGACAAATCTAGATTTCACCAATACCTAACCACAAACCCAGCCCTACATAAAATACTAGAAGGAAAACTCCAACCCAAGGAAGATGGCTACACCAACAAAACCACACACAATTGATGATCTCATTACAGCAAATCCTGAAGGAGAAAAAAAAAACGCACAAAATAAAATCACCAACGAGGAAAACCAAATTAACAGGAGATAGCAACCACTGGTCATTAATATCCCTTAATGAAAATGGACTCAACTCACCCATAAAAAGGCACAGGCTAACAGATTGGATATGAAAACAGAACCCATCCCTCTTCTGCATACAAGAAATGCATCTCAACCTCAAAGACAGACATCATCTCAAAGTAAAAGGTTGGGAAAAAAAATACCAATCAAATGGACCTAAGAAACAAGCGGGTGTAGCTATCCTAATATCTAACAAAATAGACTTCAAGCTAAAATCAGTCAAAAGAGACAAAGAAGGACATTTCATATTAGTCATAGGGAAAATCCATCAAGAGGAAATTTCAATATTGAACATCTATGCTCCAAATACAAGGGCACCTTCATATGTCAAAGAAACACTTCGAAAGCTTAACTCATATATTAAACCCCACACACTGATAGTGGGAGACTTCAACACTCCCCTCTCACCACTGGACAGGTCAATTAGACAAAAAATGAACAGAGAAATAAGAGAACTAAAAGATGTAATGTCTCAAATGGACTTAACAGACATCTATAGAATATTCCATCCAAACAGAAAAGAATATACCTTCTTCTCAGCACCTCACTGAACTTTCTGAAAAATTGACCACATACTCGGTAACAAAACAAACCTCAACAAATACAAAAAAATTGAAATAACCCAATGTACCATATCAGATCACCATGCTTTAAAACTAAAAGTCAACAGCAATACCAAATCCAGAAAACCCACCAACACATGGAAATTAAACAGTGCTCATCTGAATCATCAATGGGTCAAGGAAGAAATAAAAGGGGAAATTAAAGACTTCCTAAAATTCAATGAAAATGACCATACAACATACCCAAATTTATGGGACACGATGAAAACAGTGTTAAGAGGCAAGTTCAGGGGGTTGGAGAGATGGCTGAGAGGTTAAGAGCACTGACTGCTCTTCCAGAGGTCCTGAGTTCAATTCCCAGCAACCACATGGTGGCTCACAGCCATCTATAATGAGATCTGGTATCCTCTTTTGGCATGCAAGCATACATGGAAGGAATGTTGTATACATAGTAAATAAATAAACCTTTAAAAAAAAAGGCAAGTTCATAGCACTAAATGCCCACATAAAGAAGCTGGAAAAATCCCACACTAGTGAATTAACAGAACAATTGAAAACTTTAGAACAAAAAGAAGCAAACTCACCTAAGAGAACTAGATGGCAGGAAATAATCAAACCGAGAGCTGAAATCAACAAAATAGAAACAAAGAAAACAATACAAAGAATCAATGAGACAAAGAGTTGGTTCTTTGAGAAAATCAGCAAAACAGACAAACCTTTATCCAAACTAACCAAAAGGCAGAGAGAGAAATTGGACACCAAAAGATCACATAATCCAATAAAAAAAAATGGAGCACAGACCTAAACAGAGAACTCTCAACAGAGGAATCTAAAATGGCTGAAAGACACTTAAGGAAATGTTCAACATCCTTAGTCATCAGAGAAATGCAAATCAAAACAACTCTGAGATTCCATCTTACACCTGTAAGAATGGCCAAGATTAAAAACACTGATGACAACTTATGCTGGAGAGGCTGTGGGGAAAAGGGAACACTTCTGCATTGCTGGTGGGAATGCAAGCTGGTACAACCCCTTTGGATGTCAGTGTGGCGATTTCTCAGAAAATTAGGAAACAACCTTCCTCAAGACCCAGTAATACCACTTTTGGGTATATATCCAAAGGATGCTCAATCGTGCCACAAGGACATATGCTCAACTATGTTCACAGCAGCTTTATTTGTCATAGCCAGAAACTGGAAACAACCTAAATGCCCCTCGATCAAAGAATGGATTAAAAAAATGTGGTACATTTACACAATGGAGTACTACACAGCAGAAAAAAAAATAACGACAGCTTGAATTTTGCAGGAAAATGGATGGAGCTAGAAAGCATTATTTTGAGTGAGGTAACCCGGACACAGAAAGACAATTATCACATGTACTCACTCATAGGTGGTTTTTAAACATAAGGCAAAGAAAACCAGCTTACAAACCACAATTCCAGAGAATTTAGACAACAATACAGACACTAAGAGAGACTTACATAGATCTAGTTTACGTGGGAAGTAGAAAGTATAAAAAGACAAGATCTCCTGAATAAATTAGGAACATGGGGACCTTGGGGGAGGGTTGAAGGAGGGAGGGGAGTGGCAGGGAGGGGAGCAGAGAAAAATGTAGAGCTCAATAAATATCATGGAGAAAAAAAAACTGAAAAAAAATTCTATATAGACTGAGTTCTCAGCTTGTCATGTGCCAGGGCCACATAATATTCAATATTAAAATTTTATGTTATATTTTACTCTTGGTAAATCTAATCTCTCATCACTCCATTTGCAGACTCTTTTCCATTTTGCTTTATTATCCTAGAGTTCTCTATTTGGTACAAAAATATGACCAATGTGAATTTAAAAACTAGTACAAATTAAAGAGCATATTTTCATGTAGTGACAGAACATCTGAGAATCCCCAAGAATATCTAGTGTGAAAAGTGTGTTAAATAACAACTAAAATCCCAAGTGCCCAAACACTCCTATTTTCTAACTTAAGGTTGAAGTCAAGGCAAACACTGGGAGTGAGGGTGATCAGACTTCATCTCTGAGTTCTGAAGGTTGAAATAATGGACTTTCCCTTTAAGAACAGTCCACGAATACACACAGATTCATGAACAAACACCTAACAACAAGACTTAGTGCGGCAGCAGGTCCTGGAACAAAAAGATGGACAAAATCATGCTTTTAGATAACTGGCACTGAGCCCACTGGAGTGGCGAGGCTGCACAAAGCTTAGGTACCCATAAATGACGTGTGGGAGCACACGTCCTCAAAGCACCTGGGTTCTGGGTTCTCACAATGTTCTCTCAATGTCCTATTTATCATAGGAAAGTCCGGCGCTTACTTTTGATGCTTTAAACATCTACCTCACTAAAAGATCAGAAATACATTTTGACTTATTCATATCACTTAAAATCAAATTTGTCAATTACATTAAACACCCTTGTCCAAAGTATAGGCTTCTTTCAATACTTCAAATTTTCTCTCAAGCCATCAAAGAATGCAGTTTTATGAAATAAACCACTGTGAAATATTGTGCTAAGCTAAGCTGGCTAAGTTATGTGACTCAAGTGTTTAGCGCTCAGTTCAGAGTCACCAGCACACAAATAAAGACCACAGGGAGGTGAAAGCAACACTGCCTATCCCTATCGTAGGAAAACGAGAGATGTTTGTATTAAGAATGTAATTACTTAAGGATTTGGACATACTTTCCCAGGGTCAAAAGAAAAAATATTTAATCAACCTCTAAGTATACCCATTCACATTGAACAGTGAAGTAAAAGCAGATTAATTCTTTCCTACAGTGACTTTGGGTAAATGAGAAATATGAGTTACCACAGATTTCTGGAGTACTCGGAATTTTGAAAATGTAACATCTTTGACAGCTTATCCCACAGGTTTATGAGAATGCTCTTTCAAAGTGTTAAATAGTTCAGAAGAGGAGTGGCTAGAGTCCGAGGTGCTAAAGAAGGGTTACTGTTTTACTCCAAATATAGCTGTAATACTCAGTAATTATCTTCTTAATGAAAACTGCTTAAGGCTACTTGTAAAACCCAAAGCCACCATGGAAAAAGAGATTACATGGCCAGATAATAGTTCAGTCAATTTTACTAGGCTGTCACAGAATAAGAGTTTAGGAAATATTACAGTTAAATCTAAAACACTGTGCAAGGACAAACCCTCCAAACCCTAGCTAAATGCATTTCCTGATCTATCAGAAAAGACTTGTCTTCCCGGCAGGGGCTGTTTGCTTTGGTTTTTGGCAATGCCACAAACAAAGGCATGCTTCTGGCCATAATTGAAGATCATTACCATATTGATCTGATTTTTCAACCTATGAAAGAGCCGCCAAATAGGTTACGTAAAAAATACATTAGTCTAGCAAAATAATTAGAATTCAGCCTAAAAAACTACATTCATTTTTGGTAACCAGAGGCTGAGATATCTCATCACTGTGGCTGGAGAGTTGGTTCGGTGGTTAAGAGCACTTGCTGCTCTTCCAGAGGACCTGAGTTCAATCTCCAGCACCCATGTGGTAGCTCACAGCCATCTGCAACTCTATTCCAGGGGGTCCAACACCCTCTCTGACCTCCACAGGCACAGACAATATATGCAAGCCAAACACTGATAAATACACAATAATTTTTTGAATCACATCCTACTCAATACATATGTAGAGTATATAAAGTACAGCAGTAATTGTCAGTGATAGCAGACTTTAAAACAGACAGATACCTTATTGCTTCCAGTGAAACACAGCAAACAATACTTAGGCATTTTCCTCAGCCAAGACACATCTAGTTACAAATCTGAATTTCCAAAGGTAAAATCAGTGTCTGATAATATGAAGCAGCAGCAAGAAATGGTTCTAGCAAGCTCTCAGCATCAGTTTTGTTATTACTGACGGAATTGACAAGCTAGCAAGATCTCCCCATTAGCACAGGGCCGGCCTACTGTTTCCATACTTTTTCAAAGCTATATAACCATTATCCCTGTGTATTTCTATCAAGTCCTAGAGAAACCTAGACTCATAAGCCCCCACAGCCTTACCCTCCCACAGTATATAGGCCTTCCATTTAAAAATGGAAGGCCCAAAAGTGGGTAATGGAGCTTGCCACCAATCCCTAGAATCCATATAGTGGGAAGGAGACAACCAACTTTCACAAACTGTTCTCTGATTTCTATACACATACTATGGCATATACAAGAATCCTGCCCCATCCCAACCCCTGCCCAATCTGTTGGAAAAAAAAGTGTAGTTAAAAATAAATAGTGTAGTATTTCCTTATACTGCCAGGCATATTTGATTTCCATGCATGCTTGATTTATGGCACAGCCTACAAGGCCCTAGATTATTCGGCCATTACCCTTTCATCCGGGTTTTCTGCAACTGTCCCTTCTTCCATAATGTCAATTTGGCTACATGGGTTTCTTTGTAGTTCCTGGAACCTGCCAGGTCTGTGTACACCTCAGGGCTTCTCAATATGTCTCTCTCTGGACTGAGTCATTCTTTTTATTATTATTATTATTGATATTTATTGAGCTCTACATTTTTCTCTGCTCCCCTCCTTGCCTTTCCCTTTCCCTTCTACCCTCTCCCATGGTCCCCATGCTCCCAATTAATTCAGGAGATCTTGTCTTTTTCTACTTCACATGCAGATTAGATCCATGCATGTCTCTCTTAGGGTCCTCATTGTCGTCTAGGTTCTCTGGGATTGTGATTTGTAGGCTGGTTTTCTTTGTTTTATGTTTAAAAACCAGTTATGAGTGAGTACATGTGATAATTGTCTTTCTGGGTCTGGGTTACCTCACTGAAAATGATGTTTTCTAGTTCCATCCATTTGCCTGCAAATTTCAAGGTGTCGTTATTTTTTTCTGCTGTGTACTACTCCATTGTGTAAATGAACCACATTTTCCTTATCCATTCTTTGGTCGAGGGGCATTTAGGTTGTTTCCAGGTTCTGGCTATGACAAACAATGTTGCTATGAACATAGTTGAGCACATTGGACTGAGTCATTCTTATGCCTATATTTTGTCTGTGTATATATATATATATATATATATATATATATATATATATATAGTATAGGGGACTGAACCCAAGACCTTTATGCATGTTATACAAACCCTATACCATGGGACTACATTAAATCCCTGGCCTCCTTTTTTTCTTTATTTTTAAAATAATTTTTCAAATTATGCAACAGGGTCTCACTAAGTTGTCCTAAGAAGACTTGAACTTGGAACCCTCTTGTCTCATGCTCTTGAATAGCTGGAATTACAGGCCTTCACCACTAGGTCCAGTCTTATTACCTACTTTTAAATTTTTCTTGATGTCATACTCTCAATGAAGCCCATCAACTATTCTCCACCTGTAGGCCATATCAACACCCTTGTTTGTTTTTGTCAGTTGTACCTGTCTGAATCTTTTGTTGTAGTGCAGGGTCAGAGACTTTATTTTCAGCCTGAGCTTGTCACTGATGTCCAGTAACAATGGTAACAAATGGCAGATGAATCTAGCACCACTCTCTACCTTTGCTTCTTTTTTATAAACACAGTGGTGTCCTGCTTTATGTACTAATATGACATGCAGGAGTCAATCAGTCTGCTGAATTCATATTCTGGATGCAGCTCTGCTATTCCTGCATTGTATAAAACTAGCTCTTCTCCCTGGGGAAGCACAAAGGCTGGAAGGCCAAGCTCACTATCATGACAGAGTCTACAAACATCACTGAAGAGCTTTCATACTCAACAAAGTTAGTCTGCATTTCCTCTGTCATTCCACAGCGTAATCTAAAGTTATTCACAATTTCCTATTTACAAAATAACCTCTAGGTCTTAAAACTCAAAGCCAGTTCAATACATGCACTTGGCATCCAACAAGAGAAGATGAGTTAAGCCTTCCCATATGCTCACTACCTATGAGGGAAGAGGAGGCAGCTGTGTCCAGTGACTTGCTGCACAGTGGCCCAACAGTAGTACTGAAAAGAATGAGGACTATCCACAAGCTGCTGGTGAAACTCAAAGGCCAAAGAACCAGTTTTCTCTGGAGCAGCAGCAAAGGCCCCTAAGAATTATGTCTTAAAGGCTAAGTAGCATCCTGGGAGGAAGAGGTGGCATGGCAAGCCCTCACCAACAGCAAATACAGATCGCAGACCTACATCACTGTCTCCTGCTGGCACTCCAAATCTATGTACATCAAAATTCCACCACACAGGAGATGAAAAGTGAAACAACTGTTCCATCTTTACAGTTAGTTATGCGATCCTGTGTCTTCGTGGTTTGAGCAAGCTTCAAAAACAAATTTATCATTAGCTTTGCATTTAAAATGTTAACGTTGAGTTGGTTACAAAGAGTAACTCAATTGTCTCTCTGAAAAATATAAAAATTTCCATATAGTTAAATTCCTTGCCACTACCTTTCCTCTTAACACAGATTGACATATTTGAAGCAAGTTTCAAAACCATGAATGGATCCATATATAATCTGATATTATCTGGGGAAATATCATGGAATTCGGGGCTTTGAGATGACATTATGGTTTCTTTCATCTTGTTTCATCTCCTGTCTTCCCAGATTCCCATCAAAGCACTGCTTACAACTAAACACACAATAGATCAAAAATAAGAGAAAGTTGTAGTCTTTATATTATAATGTCAAATTCCCTAAATAATACAAAAGAAAGCAATAAAATAACTAAACACCACTCTTTAAACAATTTACAGTGTTAAAAGAACTACTCTCTGATTGTACTAAATCTACAAATACAGGATTTTAATTTCTAATGGCTTTAACATCTTTTTAAATTTTTACTTTTGCCCTTTGGAAGATGAAGTATGTGAACCCTTATATATTTGGGACCACAAGTGCTTGCAAAACTGAAATGTAAAAGTCCTCTTTGAATATTGCATTTTCTTTATGAAATATGTAAATGAAAAGTTATTTCTTTAACTAAAGTGAAAGGATTTGAGACTTTGATTTTTTTTTTTCGAAAAAAAATCAGAGAAAAGTAAAGAAATGTTTTCATATGATATTCACCCAAGTTACATTCTTGGCTTTTAATTGGAAACATCTGGGGATGGGCTTGGCAGATTGTAATAAAATTGAAGTTACCAATTCACACCCTGCCATTTTGAGGGTATTTTGTTTTTACAGTTTTCAAATCAAAACCAAACGGACTTTCCTTTGAACTCTGGTCCCAAACCAAAGACCTTTATGAGATTTTACTTTCAAGAATACTTTGTAAATATTTTGTAAAATGGGAAGGATTTCATGAGCATTTGAGAACAGGCTAAACTAGCAGAGTCTGTCTTGAAAGTTCAAGTTAAATTGAAATGTTATGTAAAAAAAGATGAAATCGCTGAAACATGCACAGACCACTCACTCCCTGCCCCTGACTGAATACCAGAAGAAAGGCACACAAAAGAGGCTCAGACATTCTAGTCTGTTATCAGGTAAAATTGGTATCGGTATCCCACTTTCCACAATAAACCTATTGATTTTACAAAAACCAATTGCTTTAACACTACCTAAGCAAAAATATTTCAAAATGACCCACTAGAGTGGGCTGTACTGCACGGCCCACCACTCAGGTCAGAATTCAGGCTTATTAAACCCAGTCCCTTCCCTGAAAGACAACCCCAGGGGAAGCCCATCCACAGAGCACCGGAGCACGGCAGCAGACCCTTGCTCCTGACTCCGTTACATAAACAGAGATTGACTTATCAGTCCCCAAGAGAGTGCTTTAGAAGTAACTGGAGCTGCTCTGTTTTCATGAACTGTGGTGTGCCACACTCAGCTGGTGAGTGCACTGGGCAGTAAAAACAAAAGGCTGAGCATCCGAATCCATTGTGCACCATCCTGAGCACCAACAGATGGGCTCCATGTGCTGCTGGGCTAAGCTTTGAAATGTTAAAAATACATATTTTTTTTCCACTGACAAACAGAAAGTAATGGTATTCTGTATTTCTTTAATTAAAATCCAAGGGTTCTCAAAGGCTCCGGGACTTACTTTAAAGCTTCTTTAAGACCGGGCTATTTATTTTGCTATTGGCAAATAATAGAGAATAAAGATTCTAATTCAGTTTTAATCACAATCTTTGCTTTTACTTTGGAAACCCTGAGTTAATCCTTTTTCTTCTGGAAAATACAAAGAAAGCTTGTGAAGAAAAGATTCAGAGAGTCAACTTACAGTGCAAATTTAATTTCAACTGAAGGGTCACAAGTTGAAGAGGATAAGGGGAAAAAAAACTAATGAATCAGGACAAAGCAAATAATATTCAGAGAAAAAAGTAAAATTCGAAGCCTTAATTTCTTTTAAAGGTGCATGGGGGGGGGTTGGTTATTCACCATGCTGAGAAACAGAGTTCATTCAGGTGTTTATCTGCTTTTTGGGGCTTCAGAAATAACACTCAGCGACCCTTGCTTTCTACTACCTCAAAGCAGTCACATGGCCAGTAGTGAGGAGGCTTTCAAGTTCTCATCAAGTCCATTCTCCCACTGCAGCCAATAGGACCAGGCTATGTGAATCCTTGCCTAGAGTCTTTTATTGGCTCCCCTAGTATCCACAGCAAAGTGGAACAATTTCTTTTTAAAGTTAAGTATTTGAAGGTGTTTAAGTGAAAACTGAGATTTTAATTAAAGCCAGTAAGAAACTGTACAATATGAAATGCCACCACAAACTAAGAGCCTGAATTTTATTTATCTCAACACAATCTGCCTAGATGTCTATAAAGTGATTCGTACTGTTCACATGTTCCCTAAGGAACTCAAACATATTCCCTAAGGAACGCATCTGCATCCACCCACGCAGTGCATACGGATCCACACCTCCAGTCAGAGCTCCTCACATAAATCAGGGATGCAGCTGAGCGCATAGCATGAGATAAGGTTTCCAACTAGCCTCTCACTTGGAACACACCTGCCCCAGGGCACTCACAGTTGGGTATCGGCTGTTATCTGGTGCCTTCCTGGTTAGTATGAATGCCAATACTTCTGAAACCAAATCCAACTCCTGCATATTTTTTCTTTACTAAGACTTCTTTGGATTCTCCTCCCCCTTCACTGCTGTTACTAAAATCTCTTCCATGGCGGAGACACAGACAATGTTTATCCCCCTTCTTCCTAAGGTCCGAACAACAAACCAAGGTTCAGTTCTGCCACAGTTCACTCTAGGGAACTGTTGCGGGATATTTGTTGAATATGTATTGCTGTGATTGGTTTAATAAAGAGTTGAATGATCAATAGATAAGCAGGAAAGAATAGGCAGGATTTCTGGGGAGAGAGAGGAACTGGAGAAGAATCTAGGCTCATAGACGTCACCAACCAAGACTGAGAAGTCAAACATACAGAATGAAGGAGAGGCTAAAAAGTCATGTGGCAGAACACAGATTAATAGAAACTGGTTAATTAAGTTATAAGAGTTAGTTGGGAACAAGCCTAAGCTAAAGGCCAACCTTTTATAATTAAGAATAAGTCTCTGTATCATTATTTGGGGACAGTAGTCCAAGAAAGCTTGTTACAGTTGGTGCCCAATGTGCAGCACATAAATCCACATAGGCCCTGAGAAGTTGAAAAAAAGTTCTGAACACAGAGCAAATATTGGCGGAGCACAGAGGCCTTGCTGTGCACCTGAGCACTGGAGGAGCTATAGAACTTAGTACAAACACTGCCTGCAGCAGCTTCCCAGAGCTGGGATGATTTGGCACAGCAGGACAGTGAGGCATGGTTTCTGCTGCTTCTTGCTAACTGGAAGAGGGTGGAGCCAGCCGCCAGCGCCATGTGCTAATTTAGCCACAGGGCAGTAGCCTAGCAGTCTAAGGTCAGGCTCATGAAGTCAGACAAACACTGAAGACATACAGAAAGCCAGGTCCAGACCAAGAAAACCTCTGAACAGATATACTATGCTTGAAAATGTGCTTAATAAAAAAGAAGAGAAAAATGGGTTTTGACAGTAATAGAAAAAACCCAATTGTTTAAAAATAATAAAATCCTTAAATAATACAAAAAGAATAAGCCACATAAGGATGGGAAGTGCACAGCACATCTGGATCCTGTAAATTCACTTTGAATTATTGAATGCTGATGAGCGAAGGACAAAAGCTGCTAAGAGATATTGGACTGTAGGAAAAAACTAATGAATTAAACCAAGCTATATATTTTATAGCTGTCTTAACTTTAGAATAGAAGTCAGAAAATGTGTTGCACTGGGGGAGTGGTTATACTTTTGTTTCCATGGGAAACAAATAAAAAAAAAACCCTATGGATTCCTTCAAAATTAATAAAGGTCAGATTGGACAGAGGGAGACTTCCTGAAAATCTTGGACACATACGTGAAAGAAGAAATCAAGAAAAACTACAAACAGGTGATGTATATGCTGATCCCACTACTATGGGAACAGCTCTGAGACTGGATGAGACATGGTAAACCTTGTTAGCTACAGAGTCTTCAGGACTTATTACTACATGCCATCCTTTCATATGGCATGGATGGAGATTTATATTACTGTTCTGTTATGAAGTCTAAACAGACTTATAAAGTTCACAGATGCCTTTTAACCTGCTCAAACACAGAGCAGAGAACCTTCGTGAGCTCATTTGTGCACACCACACATTCCATACTTGAGTGACTGCAGATATGTAAGTTACCTTTAAAGTTTGTGTGCTTTCGGGGGTTGGGAAGACAAGTAGCCCAGGTAATCCAGCCTCTCAGAATGCTTCTGTTGCAATTTCCCCAACAATGTGTATCCAGAACAACTTCAAAGTGGCTAGCTGAGATGGTCCAGCCTCACAGACTATATCAGCCAAGACTTCAGATAAGCCCTGCACTTTCCCATTACAGAGACACTGGGCAACAAATGATACAGCTTACTCTCCCATAACTTGAACATTATCCCAATTTCCTCAGGGTCCCCTAAAGATGCCATTGCCCCAGACAATAGACAGCAGTCTAGAGAAAACACAATGCCATTTTCCCAAGAGATGGGGTGGATGGTTTTTTGCTATTTTGTGGGTTACAGATGTTTGCCACTGTTTTTTTTTGGGAGGGGAGGGAGCTGCAAGTTGTTAATGGTCATGGTCAGGGAAGAAACTAAGCAAAGAAGGTTAGATTCAGGGATCTTTTTCTAAAAATATATTAAAAATGGAGAATATAGGAATGACAAAAGGGTAGATTATTGAATCTGCTTTTAAACTAAAAGGCAACTATTAATCTCAAATATTTTATATTGGAATGGATTTTTGTAGACTGATACAAATTTAAGGTTATTTTTGTTAAACCATATATATGTTTCTACTCGTTTAAGGTATTGTGCCTATGCAGCTCATTTAAAACTGTAATATAAAGTTGTAATCCTTGAAAGCTATTATTACAAATTGTTTAGGATAATGAAGAAATGCAGGTTAGTAGTTAGTCACCTATAACAATCAAATTTGTGGCCATATCAGGTGTGTTTTCAAGGTTAGAGATATATTTTAGATAGAGGTATTCAAACATTTCAGAGACCTACAGAATATGGAATTTAAGATGTTTTAATAACAAAAGGTTTTCCATAACAGTGAAATACATCCGCTACTGGCAACACCAATTTACTTCAAATAAAGGATAATAGGCATTGAAGAATGTCCATATGGGATTTGCTTTTATCATGGCAAAGTAAACACTGGGAAGAAACTCTCCTTGCCTCAAGTGTTGACAGTATGCTGTCCAAATTGTATGAGCAGGATGCAAAAGAAGTTGACTGCCGAACTTTGCCAAGACAAGGTAGGACAGTCCTTCAAAATTCCTGCTTCACAGAAAAGTTTGTAAGCTATTCTAGACCTGTAGGCCAACAATGGAAGCCCCAATGTTACAGAAAAACCTTGGGTAACTGTCCAGACAGTCAACTGTTTCTGTCATTTTATTTTTGGAAGTTGCTTGCTCTACACTTCCTATCTAATCAGGTAATATTTTATCCTTCTCGGGTATCTGATGAAGTTGAAGAATAGATAGTTATAATTTTACAGTCTACTTTGTTACCAAATTCAGAAAGGAAACTTACATAAGAGATGTAAAGTTTATAAGGTTGAGAAATATAAAAGCTTACGTTGTTTATCTAAGAATGTTTTAAGGTCTAAAAGAATATCTTTAAGATAATAATACAAGTTATGATAGAAAGTGGTTTAGATAAAAAAAATTGGATTCATCAAGATAGAATATATAATAGAGTATTTTCTTTGAATTTGCCAAATACTAATGGACTGGATATTATGAATTCTTACTTGATAATTGTTCCTATTTTATATAGTTTTATTGTGTTAAGAGTCAAACTCTTTTCATTTAGACAAAAAGGGGAAATGTGGGATATCGGTACACTGTGTGAATATGTATAGCTGTGACTGGTTTAAGAAAAATGGTCAATAACTAGGCAGGCGAGAATTGGCGGGATTTCCAAGGAGAGAGGAATTGGAGAGGAATCTAGAAGCACAGGAGACACCAGCAAGACAATGAGGAAGTTGGACATACAGAATGAAGGAGAGGTAAAAACCATGTGGCAGAATATAGATTAATATAAACGGGTTAATTTAAGTTTTAAGAGCTAGTTGGAAACAAGTCTAAGCTAAAAAGCCAAGCTTTCAAAGTTAGTAATATGTCTCCATGTCATTATTTGGTGGCTAGTGGTTCAAGGAAGTCCAACAAGAAAGCTTGCTACAAGTAACCACTGAGTTACTTTCAGGGTATAGGTGAGGAGGATCCATATACTCCATTAAGTATTTACTCACATACACAGCCTACCATCTCACAAAGAGCACCAGGAAGTCCTTACCCAGTAAAGATGATGCCTTTCCCATATCCACATAGATGGGCTCTCCCACCAGTCTTCTCTAGCCTTTCCCTGCTTATTTTTTTACCCCAGCCTCTCTACCCTAGTTAAGGGTTTATATTGCTGCAATGAAACACCATGACCAAAAGCAAGTTATAAGAAGAAAGAGTTTTTCTGGTTTACACTTCCACAACACAGTCCATTACTGATGGAAGTTAGAGCAGGACACAAACAAGGCAAGAACCAGGGGGCACGAGCTGACACAAAGGGCATGAAGGGGTGCTGCTTACTGATTTAGTCATCATGGCTTGCTCAGCCTGCTTTCATATGGAACCTAGGACCACCAGCCCAGAGATAGCACCTCGTACCGTAAGCTAGGCTCTCCTCACCGATCACTAATTACGAAAACACCCAACCAGGCTGGGCAGTGCAAAGGAGGAGAATACTGAAAAGGGGAAGCATTCAGGGACAGGTAAAAAGCTAGCGCAAGGAAATCTACAAGGATGACCCTAGCTAAGACTCCTAGCAATATGCAATATGTAGACTGAACTGTCTCCTGTGACCAGGCTGGTGCCTAGCCCAATTGTCATTAGAGTAGTATCATCCAGCAACTGATGGAAACAGATGCAGACCCACAGCCAAACATTAGGTAGAATTCAGGAAATCCTGCAGACGTGTGTGGGTTTTTTTTTTTGGGGGGGGTGGGGATTGTAGGAGCTAGAGTGGTCAAGGATATCACAAGAAAACTCACAGAATCAACTAACCTGGGCCCATAAGGGATCACAGAGACTGAACCAACAACCAGGGAGCCTACATGGGACTGACCTGGGCACTAAGCATGTATGTTACAGTTGTGTAGCTTGGTTCTTTAATGGAACTCCTAATAGCAGGAACGGGGGCTGTCTCCAACTCTTTTACTGGCTTTTGGAACCCTACTCCTCATTCTGGGTCACCCTGCCCAGCCTTAATACATGGGGAGATGGTTAGCCTTACAACAACTTGATATGCCATATTTTGTTGATATTCATGTCCTTTCCTAAACAGGAACAGAGGAAGAGTGAACTGGGGTAGAACAGCGGTGCTGTGGGAAGGGGGATGGCTGGGAGGAGAGGAGGGTGGGGTGCAAAATAAATAAATGAGTTAATTAAAAAGAAGAAGAAAACACCCTACAGCCAGATTCTTTTTTTGTTGTTATTTCTTTTTTTTAAATTTTTATTTATAAGGTTTCTTTTCCATTTTACATATCAACTACAGTTCCCCCCTACTTATGGAAACACTTCCTCAATTGAGGTTCACTCCTTTCAGATGATTCTAGCTTGTGTTAAAGTTCACATAAAACCCAGCACACCCCCCCTTGAGGCCACATGCAATTAAGGCAGAATTGTACACAAGAGTTGGCAGGATATTCAGATCAGGGTCTCATGATCTTCCCTGCCCTTTAGTGAGGGGATGTAAACACTCAACAAGCTGAGTGAGGATTATCTTTTGTGAACAGGAACAGCCGAACTCCTCAAGATGGCAACTGTTTGCTCCGGCAGACAGTCCTGTACAGACTTCAGCTGAACCATGTTCTGCAATGCCATTAATGGGTCATTGTTAAATGCCTACCAGCTACTAGACATCACACTAAGATCTTGGGCATGCCATGATGAAGTCTGCCAGTTTGGGGTCTTAATGATCTCATATTTATTTGTTTGTTTGTTTGTTTGTTTGTTTGTTATGTATACAGCATTCTGTCTGGATGTATGCCTGCAGGCCAGAAGAGGGAGTCAGATCTCATTATAGATGGTTGTGAGCCATCATGTGGTTGCTGGGAATTGAACTCTGGACCTCTGGAAAAGCAGCCAGTGCTCTTAACCACTGAGCCATCTCTCCAGCCCTTCTTTTTTTTTTTTTTTTTCTTTCGGTTTTTTGAGACAGGGTTTCTCTGTGGCTTTGGAGCCTGTCCTGGAACTAGCTCTGCAGACCAGGCTGGTCTTGAACTCACAGAGATCCGCCTGCCTCTGCCTCCCGAGTGCTGGGATTAAAGGCATGTGCCACCACCGCCCCCAATGATCTTATGATCAAGAGGGAGGACAAAACTGATTCTAATTACCATACAGAAACATAAACTCATACTTTGTAAATGAAGTATGGCAAATGGTGCCCAGAAAAACCATAGCAGACCAACAGGGAAGCCTAAGGTGGGGGCCACTGTTCTGGGAACATCATCTGAATTTCTATAAAGTACACTGTACAACTCAACAATCTCTTGGAATCTCTGTCTATAAGCTGTTTTGCCTACAACATCATCCCTTTCTCCCCCAAGCTCCAATGTACTATTTCCTAAATATATCAGTTTTTCTATTTCTTGTGCCTAAAAAGTCTTTTATGGACTAAATTTTCAATAAATACGAAATACTTTTTAAATTAAGATAAATTGTGTCCAATTATATTTCTTAAACAGAATCTTAAAAAGAAATGGGCCTCTCATCTTCCTAGTTAGTATTCTGTTTCCTTTTAATATTTTGAAAAAGAAGAGGTAGGAATAAAAAAATTAAGTGAGCCAGAAAAGGCTAGTTATTAGTGAAACCAAACTTAGAAACTTAGCATGCTCTTTTCCTGCTCAGCTTCTCCAGGAAACATCAGTGGAAGTACAAACACCTATACCGTGTCAGCAGTGCCCTCACTCTGTGCTTATGAAATCTGGCCAGCTAGTGAGACTTCTGAGATGGTTTCATAGGAACAGATTCCTGGTTTTACTTTTCCACATTCTTTTAAAAAGCACTAAGTCCCAAGTCAAGCAAAACAAAAATTTAAGTTCCCAAAAAATATATAGCTTTAATAAAGTCAGTAAACTC
The DNA here is from genome assembly GCA_004026605.1 of Ondatra zibethicus. Classification (NCBI taxonomy): domain Eukaryota; kingdom Metazoa; phylum Chordata; class Mammalia; order Rodentia; family Cricetidae; genus Ondatra; species Ondatra zibethicus. The sequence continues at coordinate 93,321 of PVIU01006622.1, forward strand.
TCTAAGTGTAATTGTTGTTTGTCCAGAAAATAAAAATATAGGCCCTTAAGTTGTAAAGGTCTGTTTTACTACATAACTGAGGAAAACGAGACGCAGGCTATCTAAACCTGTATTCATCCCAGGGGTGTGATCTTTGCTAATCATTCCCCAACCCCACCTGATGGAAAATTCATCACAAATGACTGAAGTAATTCAGGTTTTAGGATAACCTTCTTTCCCTCAACTGTGTGGCTACTCTGTCTATAATGATACCCACCTTGGACTTCACATACCAAATACATTTTCCTAAGATTTAAAGAGCCAGTAACAGTTTGCATAAATAAAAACAGCATAATTATCATTTTATCATATTGGAAATTTGTGGGGCTAGCATGGACACAATCGAGCCTGGAATCTACAACTTCCAGATGTGAGAAAGTATACTCCTGACAAGTTACTATTACAGAGCCTGAAACCATGTTATTTTTCAGAAAGATGATTACAGTTTTGAACTTAGAAGTCTGGGATGTTGAATGTGTTTGGAAGCTGCTGTTATACAGGTCAAAGACCCATCAGCTACTATCTACTGGTCTTGGTGATACAGCATCTAAGTAACTCATGGTACCAAGCACACTTCAGCAACACTTTTTGTATCATCATGAACTCACAGATCTGAAGATGCTCAGTGTGTTGGAATCCACTGCAGTTACCCCTTTTTGATACTCAATCTGTACACATTCTGGCCAGTGGGAGCCAATTTAAGCTGTCTCGTGAGTGTTTCCAACATAACCCTAGTAGTGTATGATAGCTTCCATGTTTGCTGAACTTCTTTTTATCTTCAGAGACTATTTATTAAAAGCATCTTAGCAATCCTCAGATCTGACTGTGTGTTTGTGAGCTATGGATCTGAAGATCTATCACCAAATAAGCCAAGCTTGCATCCAGCTACTTAATCTTGGCCAACTGAGTTATCTACAAGCACTGGAGTCGCTACCTTCTTCAGAAACAGCAGGAAGCACTTACACCACAGCTACAAAGAATCACACAAGACAAAATCAAGAAAGCTTTCCAAAGCATTTCTATTAAATACATAGCCTTAAGAGAAGACAAATAAAAACAAAGATCTAAAATCTAGAATGAGGCAATGGAGTACAAGTATGGAATACAAAAGCATTAAATAAAGAAGTGTTTAATTTTTCTTTCTGTAACAGTTATGAAATTTAGGTGATCATATATAATTAATTTTATATTAGTAAAAATAAAAAGCTAGTGCCAGGCAGTGGTGGTGTACGCCTTTAACCCTAGCACTCGGGAGGCAGAGACAGGCAGATCTCCGTGAGTTCGAGGCCAGCCTAGTCTACAAGAGCTAGTTCCAGGACAGGCTCGAAATCTATAGAGAAACCCTGTCTCGAAAAAAAAAACAAAAAGAAAAAGAAAGAAAAGAAAAATAAAAAGCTAGTATCCATTAGTACCAGCTACAATGAACTGAGCACTATACAGCCTGCTACCCACATGCTACCGCATTAATCTTCCCAATGACTCTCCACAGAGGGGTGGCTATTGTCTTCATTTGTAAGTATCATTTAGGGCTCAGAAAGGCTGTACATACAGTAAGGCAAGAAACTAAGAGATGTCTTTGGGAACTACATCTTTACTCTGAATATCTCTGGTAAAATGATAAATTAAAATGCTTAAATATTGTAAGAATGTAAATTAGAGCTTCAATGGCAATAAAGGCTGGGCAGTGGTGGCACACGCCTTTAATCCCAGCACTTAGGAAGCAGAGGCAGGTGGATCTTTGTGAGTTCGAGGCCAGCCTGGTCTACAGAGCTAGTTCCAGGACAGGCTCCAAAACAACACAGAGAAACCCTGTCTCGAAAAACCAAAAAAGAAAAGAAAAGGAAAAAAAAAGACTGCAGAAATACCTGTCAAATGTCCACAAATTACAGGGATTATAAACTAGTGTTTGGAAACTGAAAAGGATTTTACCACTGGGTAAAAGGTTGTAAAGAAATATTTGGTTTCAAAGTATGAACCCACAAATGAAAAAGTGGAGATTCTAGCAGGTGCCACTTTAACCAAGAGAGCCAATTCAACACCACTGATCCTGGGACAGACAGCCAGGAAAGGACTCCAGACATGAGGGCCTGGGTCTGACAAAGTAGCACTTGAGTGAATCATTGTCAAAAGTGGTTAATCTCGGTAAGATTATTAGACTGGGAATACAGTGCAGTGTTAAATAGTTGCCAGAACACACCAGGGCCTGGTCCAATTCCCAGCTACACATACACACACACACCTACACCTGGACACAAACACACACACAAGCATGCATACATATGCACACAAAACGCTGAAGTATTTTTAATAGAAAATGCTGTCTATAATTACATGAAAATGTAGCTATCTACTGCTACAGAGTAAGATTTACCAGAAAAAGTGAGATTTAATTCACAAGTCATTATTTATTTAAAGTTTATTCACAAGGTATATTCTACAGTCATAAATATGGACATTTTCTACTCCATTAAAATAAAAGCAATAGTTTTCTTTGAAGTAACAAGCTCTTATCAATCACTCTGAGAAAACAATCAAGTCTGAATAGTCAAAAAAAAAGTCCGTTTCTGGTAAAAAAAAAATAAATAAATAAAATAAAGCATGCAAATTAAAGAGCCGTTCATTTGGCGTGCCGTGGAACTCCAAGAACGTCTTTCCTGGGTCAGCTTTTGTCCTCTGGAGCAAACCAGAAGTGCTTGGTGTGTGCTACCCATTTTGCAATGTAATAGCTGGGAGAGGGAATTAGAATTTTCATTGCTTCACCGAGTTCTCTCCTCCCACTATTCATCTCAACCTTGGGCAGATTAAGTGGTACTGCTGGTCACAAATACCTATGTAGCACCCTGAGAAACCTGCCTTAGCTATTCTCCTTAATGCACACATGCTGCAGGTAGACAAGGTTGTTAACAGGGGCCTTCTGTTGAGGACATAAGTTCAATCATGATCCTCACAAGAAATGAAAGGGTCCACCACATTAAAAATAGGCACTTATAGAGACAAAGGCAGAAATACTAGCTACATAGAGTCAGGCCCCTAGAAAGTTCCAGGCTATCTAGCAAGAGGAAACTAGGTTAGACAAAGCTTCATGGATCCAAGATCATAGTCAAAAGTTGGCAAGAAGTTATTTATGTCCCCTCAGCAGCAGGAGGCTCCAATCTGTGCTTTCATCTGCTACTAACTCTCAGCTTTTGCTTCCCCTGCCATCTCAGGTTCTCTTCATTTTGATATCTTTTGATTCACTGAGCCCTTTGGAAATCAGATAAAAGAAACTCAAGGTCTCTACTCTCTAGATAATATGTCTTATAACAAAAATTTTTACAATGTCCAACTTGGCCACTAAATGGTTAGAAAACCTAATCTGTTTTTGTTCTGCTTTGGTTCTGGTTTTTCGAGACAGGGTTTGTCTGTGAAACAGCCCTAGCTGTCCTGGAATTAGCTCTGTAGACCAGGCTGGCCTTGAACTCACAGAGATCCGCCTGCCTCTCCTTATCTGTTTTTTGCTTGCTGTGTCTTATTATGAATGTCTTCACTGTAACTATGACTCCTCTCCACAGCCTAATTCTTTAAAAAAAAAGGATCTGATAGGTTTGCTTCAGGAGCCAAAGTTTTACTGCTGAGTCTTTTACGATATTTATCTACCCTAGAAGAGCTGGTTGCCTTCGGGTCAGGCACCCCATTAAGATGGCAGGGTCACACAGCACTAAGTATGCTGGTACAGAGTCAAAGGCAGCATTTTCTTCAGCCAGTTCTATGCAACAGCAGTTTTCCTCAGAAAAGACATGTGGACATAGCAAACATCTGAATGAAAGGGTGAATATAACAGGGTTAAAAAACTGGAAGATTACAGTAAATTAAATGGGTCACAGATTAATTGTAAATTAATGCACTGCTGGCAGAAAGAGTAGAAGGAAGCACACCTGCATGACAATGACACGCCTCAAGGCAAACAGTGAAGAATCTGGAAGGGAACCCTCAAAGGCCAACCAAACAAACTTGGATGTAAGAGAACCATATGAAATACAGATTTCTAGCAAAATGATTTCCACATACTACATAAGACATTTTTAGATAACACATGACTCAGGCCACACACAAATGACAGGAGTCAGGAGACTGGTAGAAATCGATGAAGGTCTTCCTAGCAATGGGCACCTTGCTTCTCAGCACTTTCACTGCTAACTTTCTGCTGCAGAGCCAAGATGATGATACACCTCAAAGTTTGCTAGTAAGACATTTGAATGTGTTACATTTAGACGTGATAGGTACAAACTTTTAGTGCCACAACTTGGAAGGCTAGAACAGAGGATCACAAGCTAAAGGCCAGCCTAGGGATCTAAAATAGCAAGCCAGTAACATTTTAAACAAGGTCCTTCAACCCTGGTACTTCTGACATTTTGGGTCAGGTAATTCCCTGTTATTTGGACTATCCTGTGCATTGCAGAACGTTTCTCAGCACCACTGACTTCTACTTCATTAGAAGCTGTACACAGCCTTCTCAGACCATCTCAGCTGTGGCATCAATAATATCTGTAGACATTAAAGGTACTCCCAAAAGAAAAGCACTATTCCAAGTAGGAAGAGGGATGCAGAGTAGGTCTCTGTTTAGTTCACTTCATTGTCCTTCTCTAACTAATATGTTAGAGCATGAAACAAGTTAATGCAACTTTGATAAAATGATTACACTTAAGGTTATATTATACAATTATACATAGTTTATTATCATATTCCCCAGAAAGTTACTTATGCTATATTCTAGTTGATATTTCAAGGGTTATACTTATAATGGGTCATAATTAGATGCTGCTGAGGTCCAAATGTCTCTCTCCAAAATTCATGTTGAAACTCATTCCTCAAGGTGATGGATAGCATTAGAGGTGAGTTTTAAGAAGTGATTGAGTCAGAAGGACTCCATCCTGATGAATGGAGTGGTGGTGTTTTAAAGGAAGAAAACTAGCTTTACTCCCTTTTGTTCTTCGGTTCTCTATGTCCTTCTGTCCCTTCTATATGAGACAAGTTCAGGGTGTCATCTTGAAAGCAGAGAGAACAGCCCTCACCAGACAAGAAACTACCAGTGTCTGGATCTCAGACTTTTCAGACTCCAGGAATGTAAGAAATAAATCACTTGTATGATGTGAGAGGTCCTTCTGTCTATGTGTTGCTTTTATTGGTTAATGAAATAAAGAATTGGCTTGAACTATAGCATGTGGGGGAGGGAGGCAGAGACAGGGAAAAGCCATGGAGCCACTGGATATAGATGTGAAACTTTGCTGGTAGGCCACAACCTCATGGTGATATACAGATTAATGGAAATGGGTTAAATTAATATGAGACAGCCAATAAGAAGCTAGAGCCAATGGGCCAAAAAGTGATTTAATTAATACAGTTTCTGTGTGGTTATTTTGGTTCTTGGCAGCCAAGACGAACAAATGGCCTCCTCCTACAAATTGGCACCTAACGTGGGGTAAACTAAAATCCACTTAAAATGGTGAGAGATCTTGAAAAGGAATTCTAGACACAAAAATACAGAGTTTAACGCAGCTTCTTGCTGTTTGCTGGCAGCGTGCAGCAGCTCCTTTAAGAGAGGTTTTCCTTACTCAGCAATAGCAGAAAAGCCACACAGTTTTAAAATGCCAGCTTTCTGGGCTGTGCTGCCAGTGCAAACTCTGACTCTTTCAGGCAGGAGGTCCAGCTACAGAGCATCTGGATGGGATTTGTGAGCTGCGTGCTGCGGCTTGCTTAATGGCAGCATGCACTGGCTGTGTGCCTGAGAATGGGGCTGTGGGCATGGCTTTCAGAGGCAGCAAACAGCTCCACCATGCTGGACTGTGCAGAGCAAGCAGGAAGTACCATATATATCATAGTAATGGTGCAGCTTAAGTTTTAAGAAGTGCTTAGCATTCTAAAAAGTGCTCCTGGACAATAAAGAATTACAGCTATGCAATGAAGACAAACCCGGATGAGTCATAGTGTTGGATAAATGTACATAGGCTTGAGAGGGAGAAGAAAAAAAGTACATGGTTTAAAAAAAAAACAAAACAAAGTCTTTAAAGAGATCGAGTAGCTTTTGTCCCACGGAGCCGAGCAGAGAGGAGCGGGCAACCCTCAGTAGGCCTGCCTTTGGGTCCGGGAACCTCGCCCAACCAGCTTCCACTGATTCATCTGGACCCTGTCCCGGCTGCACCTGAGCTCGGCCCACCCGGGCTGAGGCCTTGGGGGAAGGGCGAGTCCCCTGCTAGGGGGCCTCCTTTGTCCCACGGAGCC